>JAOWBJ010168723.1:0-11742 GCA_028566335.1 Monarda citriodora | reverse complement strand
AATTGTTCTTCTACCAAAGAAGTATTTCAGAATTTGTAATTGTAATATCTGAACATTAATGAAATTTTCTCAGTTTTTAAAAAACGAATGTTGTGTACTGTGCTCGGCCGTGCATCGCACGGGAAAGAGTACTAGTTTCTTCCTAACAAACGAAGAAGTTTCAGTTGAGTTGAAAACAATTATGTAAAACGACCGATTAATCCATCTGTTACTGTTGATTTTAAGCAAAATCGTTACACATCTTAGGAAACTCGAGGTTTCCTACAATGAAAGGGCATAATTGTAAATTACCACCCAGAACCCCTGTTGAGCATTTCCTTGTACCTCAAAATGGAGTCGAGCCTTTGCAATTTCAGCTGTTGCCTGAATCTGTTAATGAAATCAAAATCATCAGCTTTCTCATCTACCGCCTCGTCTTCCCCGCCACCCTGCGCCTATCCTCTTCCGCCGCCTCCTCCGTCGGCAACTTCTCACTGGCAGACTTCTGCAGAACCCTCGCCGTCGGCGCCGACTTCGCTACCGATTCGGACTTGCTTTACAATGTTTCAATAGAATTAGTTTCAAGTATAAATTAGGTTTTGAAACGAAGGGATTGCTGCTAATAGAAATCATTTATGAAAGAATTGAAAAATTGGGTTAATTAGATTGAGGAATTGTTCATTAGTTTGCAGTTGTTGGAAAAAAGAGAGGAAACTGTACCGTAAAGAAATGGTGAGTGGAGTGAGCATGATGCAATGCATTGTACAGTTTACCCCTCACTTCACACATATTTACGATTTTACCATCAAAATTGATTTGAAATTGACAACAAATTGAAAACTCCGCTTTTATATATATATATATAGATTTGAAATATTATTGAGTCAATTTTGTATGTGACCTACCAAACACACCCTTTTCATTTTTTTATGGAAAAAAGAAATTTTAAAAATAACGAAATTGGTACAGGAAGTACCAGGAAACAGATTACAACTCACTCCAAGTTAAGAATAATTGAATGAGGTAACTATCTTGATTATCCAAAATAACTATATTTCTAACCGGATCGGATCATCTTATTGCATTAGTTTATAGTGTATGTTCAAACATTGTTTTCATATGTGACTGTCACAAGAGTAAAGACTTTCGATCAATAAACTGAAACCGAAGGTAAAATTACATGTTTTAAAAACATTTATTATAACATACATACAATCTTCTTCTGATTATTAATATATGTTGAGCCTAATCATGGAATCTCTCCTCCAATGATGCCCTCACCAGTGCCACCTTCCTCCCCAATGCCGCCGCCAAATATTCTGCCAAGAATTCCTTGGACAATACTTCCAATTCCTCGGCCAATGCCGGTAATTCCTTGGCCAGTGCCACCAATACCATCAGTTCCTTGGCCAATGCCGGCAATTCCTTGGCCAAAGCCTGGAATAAAGAATTTTTTATCTTCATTGATAGAAGCACTTTCCGAGCCACCAAGATTTCGAGCAGCGCTGGCTGTGCAAACAAGACCAATGAGAAGAAAAACCGGAGCGAACTTTGAAGACATTGTTTTAATTTGCAAGTTAGAGACTATTGAACGAGACTTAAAATTTTGATGATGTGAGGTTCATGGGGCATTATATTTATAGAGAATTTTCATGTATTGAACATTTGTTGCAAGAGTTGTGTCCTCATGCAAGAACTGAACCACGTAGCAAAATGTATATTAATGCAAAATAACATCTGTTGCGATTCTTTTGGGGGAGTAGGCTGTATGCTATATGGTAGCTAAGGCCAAATAATGTTGATAACATTATTCACCACTTTATTTTTCTAGATGACTTCAAAGATAATGTTGATAACTTTGATGTGATCGCTAAAAAAAGAGATTGTAGGCCTTCTGTTCAAACTTATTACCTAAAGTAGAGTTTTAAAATGTCAACTTGGTGAAAGTTCACATAAATTATCAGCTGCCCTCAAAGTTTGGCACCGAATAATTAATGTGCTATTACTCAAAACTACCCACTTTGACCGAACCCCCTGTTCTCTCCGAAAACCCTAGGATCGGGTATCATCGAAGAACCAGAGAGGGAAGGCAAGAATCATAGCCGAAGACACCATCGCACCACCGGCGACCGGGCGGAGGCGGCGCGTCTAGGCAGAAGCGGCGCGAGGAGGCGGAGGCGAATCGCCACTGCGGAGGGTTGAGAGAACATCGAGAGTTGTGGTTCAATTCCATAGTGAGAGCGAAGAAATGAAGTTGGAGGGGAGGGGAGGGTTTTCCCTTTTTTACGCGTCGGGTCGGGTCGCGGGTCGGGTGACCCGCGAGATTCACTAGTTCTGGATTAAAGACTGTGACCGTGAAAGGATATGAAATTGATTAATCATCTGATTTGGTTATTTTGAAATAAAATTATCATATACGAGTATCACGTTTCATTGTATGAATCAAACAATTACATACCAACATAATTACGAAATTAAAATCAAACACTACGCGAAACATATACAATATGTAATATCTCTATCTCATTAAATTATACTACATCCATCTCATTAGTATAATCTTAATTTGACTGGGCACGCAAACTAAGAAAAGTGAAATATGTAATTGTAATTAATTCTAAGGAGAGAGAGAGAGTTAATTGTAGCCACATATTTTTTGCCATTTTAGGAAATGAGACTAATAAGTGAGATTGACCAAAGAGGAAAGCATGACTAATTTAATGAGATAGAGGTAGTATCATTTTTCGACTTTTCGGACACCTATTTTCACCGAAACTTAATACTACCTCCATCCCTTGCTATTGCGCTTGTTTCTTTTTGAGCTTCTCGGCACGCATTTCCATCGATACCTAGTACAGGTTTTAAAATATATTTTTGAAGTATTTTTTCTTTTACGGGATACTACGAGTGTCGAAGTATCCCATAAAAGAAAAAATACTTCAAAATTATATTTTAAAACTCGTACTAATTTTCGGTGGAAATGCGTGCCGAGAAGTTCCAAAAGAAACAGGCGCAATAGCAAGGGATGGAGGTAGTAATGGATAAACAGATGTACCACCCTTCTGCTACTCACAGTGATTTATTTTATTTATAACTCTGCTTGCTCATATTGACGAATGTTTCTTCTTCGCATGTGTTATTTTAATTACATTTCCGCTTCGAAAATTTCTAAGCATTTTTACCAAAATCGCTCAAGCTTCTACCTTATGCTTCAAAATTTCCAAGCGACTACGTCCGCTCATGCCAAGGGTTACCTTCATTGCTATGAGAAAGACTTGTAATTCAATTGAAGAAAATTATATGCCAAGGATTACCTTCAAGCAATTTTCAAACTTCCCTTATTTATGAAACGTTAAGCGATTTTGTTTTGAGCGAACCACTCCAATCACTTTCAAGCGATCTTTACCTTCAATCCGCTCGAACTAGGCAACTACATGCAAAGCGATATTTTAAGAAAATCCGCATCAGTATTTCAAGTGACTTCTCCAACGTATCCGAGCCAAGCGATAATCTTTAAAGCGATATTTTGAATATTCCGCTCAAAGAAATTCTAAACGACATTTTCTCGTATCAAGCGAATATTTCAAAAATCGCTCGTGAGACAAGTTTCACATAATCACATGGTTTTTCGCTATTGCACTCTCAAATTTCTTATTGTAGCGACCTTCCAAAGTCGGTTTTCCGTAAAGGGGTCTGGGATCGTTACAAATACAGACCCGAGTTCGATTCCTGACTTATGTATTTATTCATTTCTTTTTTAATTCCACTTCTGGACTTACTTCCACTCTCAGACCCAATAACTACACAATTTATATTTAATTCTTCTGGGCATAGCGCGCGAACAAGATGCTAGTTTGTCACTAATAATAGTGGAATGGTGTGGCAGAGTCGGTCAATAAGGGGGTTATTGTGAAACCAATTAAATAAATGGATTATGTTGTGATCTCGAGTTTTTTTTATTCAGCTAACACCCGCTTTTGAAATGGGAAAAAGCGAGTATCCGATATTCGCGGATATCTGATCCTAATAGGTGATGGTTTGAGGGGTATTTGGTACCCGTGGTACGAGTATAAGTATGATTTGTTATTTATTAAGTTCGCAGGTATGAGTATGGACAGTTACTAGCTATACCTACAAAACTCGTGTACCTGCACCAAATACATGTTAAAATACCTACTAAAATACCCATGGATATTACCTGAGAATTACCATATAGTACTATTTAATTGTTTTTAAGTGAATATATATATATTCTCAATAAATGTTAATAAATTAGACAAAAGGCGAATGTCTCATTCTTGTTATTATGTCTTCGACTCTTCTTTTCTAATTCTCCATTTTCTTTTCTTTTTCAAAAAGACCTAGCCACTTTGTTTTTCTCTACTTTTAAATTAGTTATTTTATTATTTTTATTTTTATTTATTTTTATTTTTATTTTAGAATTATTTTGAAAGATGATTCATATTTGTGGATTTGATTTTTGTTAAATTTGGATATAAAACTTGTTTATTGATTTAATAATGGTTCGTGGGTGGCAGATATCCAAAGGGTGACGGGTGGTGGGTACCCGACATGTGGCGAATTCATAGATACCCAATGGATATTAAATATTTAGAAAAAAATTGGAATGCCCAAAAATGTAAGTGAATGATAAATAATGCCCACCAACTTAAAAAAACTTAAATAATGCCTAAATTTTGCATTTTCGGACTTATTTGCCCCTGACTTTTTGAATTCCGGATATGATGAAAAGTTGGGGGAACTGAAAAGTTGCAGTTTCCCCGATTTCTCTCCCTCAAACTCCCATTCTCAACTTCCCACGACAGAAAACCTCTCATAACCTCCATTTCTCCTCCACAATATAAGAGCATTTCGCCCATTTTTCACCATTTTTCCTTCTGTTCTGCTACTACATAATTTTCTCTGCAAAAAAAAGAAACGAATCATCCAAGAAGACGAAGATGACTGGACGGAGCCTATCGTGCACAGACGGCGACGGTCAAATCCGTTGCGAATACCTAGTTCCGATGAGAAATCGGGGGGTTCTGAAGAGAGGGTGGCCAGCGAGTCGCCGTCGCCAGACCTGGGTGTTGTGGCTTCCACTTCCACTTCGCGCGGGAGAGGGGCTACAGGGGATACAGTAAACCCTAACTCAAAATTGCCGGTAAGAAGCCACGAATATCCTAAAATAGTACCCAATAGTACCCATAGTACCTTGCATGTCATCTTCTATGTGGATTTCATTGTATTTGTGTGGTTTTTTCGTTGATGGGTACTATGGGTACTATAAATAGTACCCATAGTACCTTCGATTCTTCGATTTTGTGTGGATTCCTCAGTTCTGATTGATTTTTTTGTGTATTACACTGTTTGTGTGGTTGGCTAAACTCGGATCTGTGTGGATTTCACTTTATTTGTGTGGTTTTTTCGTGGTTGGGTACTATGGGTACTATTTATAGTACCCATAGTACCTTCGATTCTTCGATTCTGTGTGGATTCCTCAGTTCCTAGTGATTTTTTTGTGTATTACACTATCTGCTTGGTTGGCTAAACTCGGATCTGTGTGGATTTCACTGTATTTGTGTGGTTTTTTTCGTGGTTGGGTACTATGGGTACTATTTATAGTACCCATGTACCTTCGATTCTTCGATTCTGTGTGGATTCCTCAGTTTCTAGTGATTTTTTTTGTATTACATTGTCTGTGTGGTTTGCTAGGAATCGGATCTTTGTGAATTTCACTGTATTGTGTTGTTTGTGGTTCAACATATAATAGTACCTAATAGTACCCATAGTATTTCGGTACTATTTATAGTTCCCAATAGTACCTTCTGTTTTTCTTTGTTGCATTTGAAATGCTCATTTCTTGTGATTGTGTGCTAGTGTAAGTGGACATACATGATGTAACGACCCGGACCCGATTTATGGATAAGCTGGATCCGGATGGTAGCCACGTGTCATATGAAAGCTATTGGAGCGAAAAACTCTTGGATCAAGCGGAAAATGGGCATCGAGCGAAAAGGGCTACCCGCTTGGGATTTATCATGAAAACTCGCTTGGAAGCTATTACTTGAAATAGGGTTGTTTAAAAAGACTTAGAGCGTTTTTCTGAAAAGGAGTCGCTCGCAGGCTTTTTCCCGGCCGAGCGTTTTTGGAAATCGCTTGTGGTCCAGTAAAGGGAATCATAAAAAGTTTTCCTTAATGCTTATTCCTCATTTGAGTTTATTAATGTACCTTGCTGAAAAATTAAACAGGTGACATAGAAGCGGTCAAAGTCGCTTGGTAATCGAAAGTGGATTTGGTGTCTTGAGCGATCTCATTACTTGTGAAATTTCAACCGAAAACATAATTTACCAGTAACGTCGAGAAGTTATGACTGTTATTACAGTGAGCACTTGCTGAATTACAAAGCAAGCAAAAAGGAGTGGACCAGCGGTGATTATTATTACATAACACTAGCCTAAAAGCAATGGAGAGGAAAAGACAAAAGGGGATCTGGCAACAAAACCTAGGTGAAAAAGGCTTTAAAAGCCAGGTCCTTATGTGCGAAATGCACAAATACAAGTATGAAGACTTGCACCACCAAGTACCTTTTCACGAAACCGCTCCAGCATAACCCACTCGCCACCTCTCCTATCTCGACCATAACCTCCTCAACCTGCACACAGGGATAACGTGCACAGGGCTAAGTACTTTAAAGTACTCAGTGGACACTTAGCCCGAAATCACTTCACAAGTTAAATGATAATAAAGAGTAACACAATAAGTATAGAAAGAGCCTTGGCTCGTGGAACCTTCTTTACTTTACTTTTTTGTCATATCTGCCCTTAATAACTCGATCTAGGGAGGTTGGCCGACCTCAACCTAGAACCTTTATCGCTGCCTGAGCAAAGCGAACCTAGTGCACTACCTGAGCAACACATGCTCAGGTCGATCGTAACATGAAATCTTGGGACACAGCTTACAAATAGGCATTGTAGATTACATATCATCTTTATAATAACATCAGTCTTAAAAAGAAAACAACTTACAAATTCATTTGGAATAAACTCGCTTCAAAAGTAGTCCGCTCGGCGACTAGTCGCTCGAGGGTTTTAATTCGTTTGTGGTACTTAGTCAGAAATCCCACCTTAAGTCGCTCAGGTGGAGATCGCTTCACAGTCGTTCACCGCTCTTCCTTTACGTTCCCTTAAGAAAAATAAGAGCGAAAACACATATAAAGAACATACTCTTGACTACGGTGCTAATTCACTTGGCCAACTTATCGCTTCGATCAGAGAGAGGTTGGAACGATTTTGGCTATCTTTCTTATTTCCAGAGAAAACTCTAACAGGGTATCCTTACTTCGTTTTTCTTACTCTGAGAAAAGCTTTAGCAGAGAATAGGATTTCCTAATCTTATCAAAGGTAATATCCGGGTCTGAACTGGAGCGGGATCATTCATTTTTTGTATTCGGACCTTTTTGGTGCTAAAGAATCAGTGAAAACAATAAGGGCCTTAGATTTTTCTTAGGTGAAGAAAACTCATTTGGGTAGAGGAATCGTGAACCTTGGTTTTAGCTTCTTTTTAAACATTTGTCACAGCAGCTTGGAAAACTTGTAAAGTTCCATAACAACTTTAAAATGAAGCATAGCCAGAACATAAGCGAGACTTAGTTAAAGCGTAGGTAAAACATCATTTATTTTGAAAGGATTTTCTTGCTAGACTTTTGAGTGAAGTACTAGGATAGTTAAAGAAATATTTGGGGGATTTACCTTGAAAATTCAAACTTCCGAAAGAACTCTCCGGACTAACTCCCAGCTGGTTCTTCTTACTCTCGGTCTCACTCTCTAAGTTTTGAATAAAAACTTGTGAATTTGTAGCAATGTAAGTAAATCCCAGGTGGGGGTATTTATAGGGGTGTGGCGTTCCTTCACTTATTTTTCAATAATAAGAAAAAAAATAAAAGAAAAAGTTTTTTTTTGAATTAAAGTAAAAGTCTGTTTTCAATTAAAGACGGTATGGCTTTTTCAGAAAACGACTCCTAGTATTAGTCAATAGGGTGGTGGCGTGTTGCAGGAAAAAGCAGGGTTGACTGACATATAATTAATACGCCTGGTGCATTTCCCGAGTCAGCCTTGCCGACTTCGCTTTCCGCTTCGCGAGCGGTCTCCCTCGAGCTAACCGCTCGAGTATGAGATTGCTTAAACCCTTCTTACTCTATTCGCTTGAAAACTGCTTGCTCACTAAAGACTTTTAAGTTGAGCGGATATCTGTGAATCCGCTTGCCCACAATGTCCGCTTGAAGCATTTCAAGCGAACTTCACAACTCGCTTATGCTCGCCCGAGCGGATTCATACATCGCTTCTGAAGTCCGAAGCGAACTCCGAGCCGCTCTGAACTGCTTGGAGCGGACTCGCTACATTTTAGACTCTTTCAACTTTCACTCTTAGCAAAATAAACTCAAGCGACTCAAGGATCGCTTTTAAACGACTAATAATACTTAGCTTAGCCATCCTGCTAAGTTCTTAATGCAAATAGTTATTACTCCCTTTTTAACTTTAGGCACACAAGGTGCTGCCATCTCAATCATAAACAACTTAAAATCCTCACCTCGGAACAAACATAGTACAAACCTTGGAACGAAATTGTTATTTTATTAATTCTAAAATTCGGGCCATTACACAGGAGGCCGAAAGATGATTGGGGAGGAGAATCAAAGAGTTAAAACCACTATCGGCAAAGGCTTCTAGGGTACATTGAAGAAGAGGCTGAGACAGTTTGATCCAGTGGCACAACAATGTTTGGAAGAGTCTGCTTTTGGCATGTATGCACACTGGACTGACCCCATAACCCAGTCCGGTGTTGCCATGTCATACGTGCTCACGAGGCAAGTGATGGGAGTACCTAACCCTGACCCAAACACGCTCTTTTTCATGGTGAAAAACAAATAGGTTATTAGGTTTTCCAGGCTTGAGTTCTGTCTGGTAACTGGTTTACACTTCGGGGCATCAGATTTCAACATCTACGAGGAGCATGATATGGCGGAGGATTCTGTGCGTACCCGCCTTTTCAACAACAAGAGGATGCGCCCGTATTAGCTATTGTCGTACATAAAGAGTGACAATTTCAGGATTGAAGACGTGGATGACTGTGTAAAGGTCTGCAAGCTCCTAATCGCTGTAGGACACGACCCACGCAACTCCTGGATCCCGAGATGGATGTGGGTCCAGATAGAGGACCCGGTGCAGTAGGAAAGATTCCCATGGGGCTCCCTATCATACCAGGTCCTCACATGTGCCATCAACAAAATTCCCACAGACCCTAAGGAATGGGTTGGCTTCCATTTGCACGCCAATAACATGGCATTGCTGGTAATTTATTAAGAGTGAAGTTTATTAAACAGGTACTATGGGTACTATAAATAGTACCCATAGTACCTTCGAAGGTACTATGAGCATACCTTCCTGAATTGCTCTTTTTTGTCTATCAGGGATGGATCTTTGAGGCGTTGCCAGAGGTGGGTCGGGAGATAGGAGGGCGGAAGCCGGGTATCCATGTGCCCCGAGCACTGAATTACTCCTACAAACTTTCTCGGGCAAAGTTGAATGCGAACAAGGTGGTTGGTGTGTTGAAACCAACAATTGCTGAGCGAAGAAGCGAGAGCTTCAAAACATTGGAGCCGGATGGCAAATTTTTTGATTTTGTTTATGAAGGTGAACCCAATGAGGATGTTGTTAGAGGCCCTCTAAGAGTTAGAGTTAATGAAGAGGAAGATGATGAGGAGGAAGATGATGGAGAGGAAGCAGGTGAGTCTGGACAGGCTGCATGAGGTGTGCCTGAAAAAATAAAAAGGATGGAGATGGATATGGACGAGGTCAGCGACCTCGTCGTGAAAAAGATGAAGACGACACTCTCCACAGAGGTGAATACTGCCATCAGTGAAGAAGTGAAGATGACATTCTCCCTCTCCGAAGAGGTGAAGAGTGCCATAAGAGAAGAGGTTAAGACGACACTCTCCCTCTCCGAAGAGGTGAAGAGTGCCATAAGAGAAGAGATTAAGACGACACTCTCCCTCTCCGAAGAGGTGAAGAGTGCCATAAGAGGAGAGGTTAAAAGGGCAGTGAAGGATGTGCTTGTTGATGAAAATTTTATGAAACTAATCGTGGATGCATTTGTTGCCCGGTTGCCGGGAAGAGGAGAGGGAGAGGGTTCCAGGGCAGCATCGAAGGATGCGGCTGATGACCCCGTAAGTGCATTACCCTCTACACTAAACTTAAACTAAGTGCATTTATGCGTTTCGCGATTTCTAACTTGTTATCTGATTTAATGGTGTCAGTGGGATAAGCCGCTATTAACAGATCCCAACTACTCAAGAGATGGAGGAAGAATTAGCGTAGAACTTAAACTTGTGGGAAACTATGTGGGATGGAGAAGATACACAAAACACGACTCAATACACACAGCCCACTCCCACTCCCCAGGCAACTAAGGCTGCAGCCCACCTGTAACGACCCTCGGCCCTAGCCAGGGCTAAGTCCGGAGGTCGTTACTAAGGGGGGTGGGGGGTGATGCGCATGGGAAGGGAAAGACGAAGATAAGATTATGTGTCGTGGTATTGCGAAAATAGCCTCGGCACCGGGGCGCCGAGGTGGTCTAATAAAGCAAACTTTCTTGGTTTAGATAAAATAAAAGAAAATGCTGATAAAGAAGCGAGGTTCATACAACAAATTATCCAAAACATTATCCTCGGGACCCAGTACAAAACCATTAATACATTGACTAGAGAAGTTTTGAGTACAAAGAAAATGCTAAGGCGACTGACGGTGTTCGTTTGAGGACGAACACCACCAAGAGCTTCGACCTCGGTCCTCGGCAAGACGCTCCGTCACGCCGAGCCCCCACACGATCTGCTCAACCTGCATACAGGGAAAACGCATGCAGCGCTGAGTACTTTGAAGCACTCAGTGGACACGTGCCTAAATATTTTAACCATAACTATAATATAAGGATCATAGGAGTTAAGAAAAATACCTATGCCCGAATAACGCTTTACTTGTAAAAAAGGGGTGAAGCCTTTACCTTGCCCTACCTACCCCGTCAATAACCCGATCTAGGAAGGTTGGCCGACCTCCCTAGAACCTAGATCACTCACCTTATAGTGAAGTAAACCTGTAGTGCACTAACTCGGGCAACACATGCCCGAGCCCGATCGTAACTCATATTTTTGCCCGAGGCCGATAGGTAGGCAATAAATATAAAACCTTTAAAACATGGCATGGTACACTTTAAATAAATAGCGTATAAAAGTAACAGCAGCTCGCCTCGGCGTTTGGCCGCCGAGGGTTTAAAGGTTGAAAGCCCACCTCTTTGCTCTTTTCCTGGTCTCCGGTAGTGGCCGAGCTATGGGGACTCCCTCTTTGTGCGACCTTAACAAGAAAAACCTTTCGTAAGCCATGCTGCCAGGCAAGTCGGGCCCTCACGTGAGCCCGGCACTTACTAATATGCTGAATGATGCATGCGGACTGACCCTCGGATCTATTTTAGGTTCTAGGAAAGCTCTGGCTATAACTCGCTTAGGTTATCCTTATTAAAGTGATCGGAGTATCCTGAGAATACCCTGATCAAGTTTACTAACATCTCAACTAAGCCGGGCTTAACTCCGTAGCTCGCTGTAGTTTTGTCTATCGACTTACGGGGCGCATGACATCACTTAAAACTGTTTTACCACTTACTGGGGTGGAGGTGAAGGTAAGTCTTATCTTTACGTTCCGTGCTCGGTACTAC
>JAOWBJ010168722.1:0-17239 GCA_028566335.1 Monarda citriodora | reverse complement strand
GGCTTCCGGGACAGGGCGTGGAGGTATGTTCCTCTCCTGACGAGGACGAGGAGGGGAACGATTCCGCTCATGCTGATGTTGGCGTGGCGGAGAGCGGTTTCGTCCATGGTGACGAGGTGGTGGCGGTGGAACATTGCCTTCGTCTCGGTGGACGGAGTGGTCTTCATTCCGGCGACCTCCCGGATTGGTGCGAAGAGACGAAACTTCCGCCTCGTCTTCGGAAGGATGCGGAGGAGGAGTTTGTCCTCTTGCAGAATGGTGGGTTTGTGCCCTTGCTGAATTAGAAGGAGGGTCCTGTCCCCTCCTAAGAAAGTCCAGGAACTCCGCCTCCTTTTCAACAAGGAAGCGTCGGACAACTTCATCAAGACTGGGCTGTCCGGAATGCTGACTCTGCGGAGGGTCAGTAGCAGTAGGAGTAGTCCTGCCTTCTTGGACAGGCTCTTTTCCCCGTCGTCGATGTTGGCTGGTGCCAGCCTCATGGTCGTTGGCACGGGGATTATTGCGGGTGTTGTATGTCCTTCTTGCTCCTGCTATTGATGACTTTGAAAAAATACGCACGTCACGAATTTCTAGTTTCTCACAGACGGCGCCAGTGATCGAGTGTAGATTTTTGCAAGAAATTAATGACAAGAAAACAATAAAGAACACGAGAATTTACGTGGTTCGATTTACTAAAGTAAATCTACGTCCACGGGAGAGAATATTTATGCCTTCATTGCTTTATCAAGATAGTACAATAATTCGAGAGCTTATGAACAATTTAAGCTAAGAGAGGTGCTATTTATACACATTCATAACTGGGATGGGCCGGAAGGCCCAATGGCGATCGTGAGATCGTGGGTAACCGCGTGGAGGTGGTTAGGGTTTGGCCGCGACGTGGGCCGAGATCGTGCATGGCCACATCACCCACGACGCATGGCCGGAGTCTTCCTATGCTGGTAGTAACATCATGGAAAATCACCAAGTCTATCAATGTGTGGGGAGTCCGGGATAGATAGCCGAAATGGCAGGTATTCCGGGCTTGCTTGCATTCCGAAGAGTTGTCTTTGGAGAGGAGCTTTTGGTCCGGAGTTGAGGAAGCCGGACTCTCATTGCCGAATCTACTGGCTAGGCCGGACACTGGAGCCCTAATTGACGGGCCGAATTAAGTGGGCTGCGTCGTTGGGCTCTTGTCTGTTGGGCCGGTGTTGGGCCATATCCCATCAGACATCGATGCTAGGGTCTGTAAATTAATATCCTCGGGTTGTCCACATTTTTTGTAGATGTTGGGACACTGCATGGGCATAAAATGCAGTTGAGGATGCAGTTGGAGAATTGGAGAAGGGTAGTGAAGAGGGTGAAGTTGAGAAGGGTATTGGAGAGAGAGCATGAGAGACTGAATTGGGGAAGGGCAGTGGTGATGCAGCCAGAGGGATTAGGGAAGGAGATGGTGGTGAGCTAGGGTGACAGTGAGAATGATGAAGACTACATCCCACCGAAGCACGATGACTATACAGATGATAATCTCGATAATGATGAGTTGTGCTCTGATGCAGAGTACACAGAAGCTAGGAAGAGCTTGAGGGATAGATCAGATAAGGGGTTATGTGATGAGGTCTTCGGTAGGGTAGACCATGAAGTTGGGCGGTCAGATTATGAAGATTCTTGATGGAAAAATTTATTCGAGTGAAACAAATGATGAGGGGGTCTATATGAGGATAAAGAAGGTCAAGATTCTTTATGATCCCAGATGTGATCATAAGAACTTGAAATTGGAGATTGTTATTAGGTTTGAATATAGATTTGTTGCAAGAGATGTTATCAAAGCAAATGCAATAGAGGATGAGAGGGAGATAAATTTCAAGAGAGTGTCCAAGGTGAAGATGGAAGCAAGGTGTAGCGATCCTTGTTTGTGGGGGGGTCTACGACAGTGTAGTTCCAAGCACATGCCACTTTGTGATCAAGTCCCTTAACCTACCACACACATGCTTCAAGGTTATAAGAAACAAGCAAGTACCTCAATAGCTAAGGAATACCTCAATGTTTTTAGGTATAGATCAGATGTCAAGGTGCAAGAGATATATTTTGACTTGATTAGGAGGTATAATGTGCACTTGAATAGGTGGAAGTTGTATCGAGCTAGGGACAAACCCAGATATTGAGATGGATGGTACTTTTCTGAAGACTTATCTAGGTAGGGAGCTTCTGTGTGTTGTTTCAACAAATGCTAACAAGGAGGTGTTTTCAATTGCTTGGGCAATTGTGGGTGTGGGAAACCAAGAGAATTGGGGGTGGTTTGTAAGAATTTTAATGGAGTACCTGTCTTTGGGTTCTGGATCATGCACTACATTTGTCAGTGATCAACAAAATGTACTAATTAATTTGTACATTCCTCAATTCTTAATTAATTTGTACATTTCTAACCTGGTCTATTACTCATCTTTGTAGGGACTAGAGAATGTTGTACACCAATGGGCACCACAAGCCGAGCACATGAACTGTGTTAGACATGTGTACATGAACTGGAAAAAGAGCCACAAGAAGATCACCTTAAAGAATCGTTTCTGGAGGGCTGTGAGGGCAACCTAATTGAGAGAATACAACAAGGTTTTGGATGAGATAAGGGTCTTGGTGTTGCTGCATACGAAGAATTTGTTGGGAGGGACACTACCAAATTCTGCAAAGTCTTCATCAATCCTTCTGCCTTAAGTGACATGATCCTCAATAGCATCAGTGAAACATTTAATGGGTATATCTTAGAAGCTGGGGGGAAGCACATTATTTAAATACTAAAGGATATTAGGACATCACTGATAGAAAGAAGGCATAGAAAGAAACAGAGTTTCATAAACAAATTCATATGATATGTCCTAACATACTAGAAAAGCTTGAGGAGATGAAGAACTTTAGTAGATATTGTGTACCTCATCCCTCCACTGATGTGTTATTTGAGGTGGAAAACTATGATGATAGGTTTATTGTGGATATAAATAGAAAGACTTATACACGCATAGCATGGGATATAAGTGGGATCCTGTGAGTGTATAGGATATACACGATTTATGATTGACATAAGTTATGTAGGTTTTGTGTTAAAGTAAAACCTTAATCCGCTACCAAGAAGATAAATATGGAAAGTTTTACTTTGGAAGGAACCTGTCTGCATCTAGAGAGAGTATCGAGTGACAACTGGATGAAGATCTTCAAAAGATATCCTTGGGGCGAAAAGATAAGGATTGTTTCCTTGTTCGTGATCATGTTATGGAAGAAATCTTTATTAAGAAGGAAGCAATGTTCGGATATGGTTCTTGGAGATATCCGACTCCTTAAGGAACTTGAAGATGGCAACAACTCATATTATACAAGGAATGACGAAAGTATTTTTCCATATTAGATTAGGACTCTTTTTATTTTCAATCATATAAATAAGCGAGACACTCATTGTTGGAGTTGTCGAGTTTTGTGAATTTTTAAGTGTTGGGATACACAATAGTTTTTATGAGTTGTGCGGTTGTATTCGAGTGGCTTATAAACTCGAGTTGAGAAAAAATTTAAAAGTGTCAACTTGTGAACTTGGGTAGACATAGGCTGGAGGTGTTATTCTTATGTGCAATAGAGAAGAGAGTAGATGAGTGGATAGTTTAGCTACTTGTATTTATGAATCTCTTGATATTGGAGTATTTCCTCGGGAGAAATCCCCCCCCCCCAGACGTAGGTTTGTTTACACCGAACTTTGTCACCAACTTCATGTGTTTGGTTGCTCTTTACTTTGTGTCTAGTTGCTTAGTTAGTTCTTGTTTGTGTAGAACCACAATACGAGTTGAATAATTTCAATTGGTACCAATAGCAGGTCACCTAACTTACGGATGTTTGATCCAGGGATTACTTTGTTCGTGAAAGCTTGTTTGTGGCTCTACCATGTCTGAAATCAAGGAAGGAGGTTCCAGCGCTCGACCGCCATTGTTTGATGGTACTAATTATGACAATTGAAAAGTCAGAATGACTGCCTTCATCAGAACGATTGATGAAGGAGCTTGGACTGCAGTTGAGAAAGGATGGACTAGACCCAAAAAGACAAATGGGGAGTATGTTTTACAATATACAACTCCAACAGTTATAACCCAAACAACCTACTCAAATCTAGTGGCATTCACGTTTTCCCATGTTAACACCTAATGTCTATCAGTAAAAGATCATCAAATATCTAGCATAATTGGCAAAAAAACATTAGATGCTAGCTTAACTTGACTTATAGGAGCCGCACATTGTCCGTGCCTCTATGCACCGGTGTTCACTCCATCCTCTGCCCTGAACCTCACATGCCCACTAGCTTCCGCTTGGAACTTGACTTATAGGAGCCGCACATTGTCCGTGCCTTTATGCACCGGCGTTCACTCCATACCTCTGCCTTGAACCTCACATGCCCACTAGCTTCCGCTTGGTTCGTCCCCGAACCACACCGTACTGGGAGAGGTTCAGGCTACGAGTCTTTTCAGTGTATTTTGTTCTCACTCGCACACTCCCTAAGAAACTTCCCAGGAGGTCACCCATCCCACAATTGCCTCAGGCCAAGCACGCTTAACTTTGGAGTTTTCATGGGTGGGCTTCTGAAAAGAAGATGCACCTTGTTAGTATGAGTAGCACCAATCAATTCCTTGAAGCTCTTCTCGAATATGCAGTCTCATTCCTGCATACCCTTAAAATCCCTCTCCTTTCGGTATGACACGGTTCATCCATGTGCCCCTTCGCTTAACTTGACTTATAGGAGCCGCACATTGTCCGTAGCTCTATGCACCGATGATCGCTTCATACCTCTGCCCCGGGCATCACAACAACCAACTTGAAGACGGGTGTTGTGAAACTCAACTTTGAGCTTAACTCAAAGATTGCGCCCAAAAGATCAAGACTGAAGACGTCATAAGTCTTAGCGAGAGGTATAAAGAACAGTTACTAGACTTGAAGAAAACTATTTTTAGCTAATTTGTACTATAAAAGCAACATATCATTTCCATATTGGCAAAGGAAATCATGATCAAATCAAATCAAAGTTAGTGTCTGAATCAATCAATCAACCAGGCGAATTCTTTCCATATCGGAGTTGACGATCTTGATCATTCTCAAACGGGTCGATTTTGAATTCAATAGCAAAGATCAAATTCAAACGGCACAACTTCAGAATCCCGGGCCTATGAATACATCGTTCAAGATTGAAGAGAAGTACGGGAAACCATTCAAGCGCAAGACAAGCTACAAACATTAAAGCCCCCCTCTATCTTTTCATAGAATTATGTTGGCCTGTAGCACTAATAAACAAACGTAGACGGTGTGAATACGTGCGTAAGAGGTTTTACCATCATTTCACTTATAAAAGCGCTTTTTGAAAAACCCCTCTAGCAGTTTGTAAAATCGCTAAGTACAAGGTTCGAGCGGCTACTTTACTAAACTCGCTTGGTGAAGTATCTGCTAGATCAAAGTTCTTACGCGAGCGGAATTTGGTGAGCGAGTGCTAAGTTGAGAAAATTCTTGCTTGAGAAAACGTGAGTTCGCTTTAGTGCGTGTGTGCTCGAATATGCGATAGATAAATAAAGCGATAAGTAAATGTAAAGCGATAAAGACAAGAATGACACGAGCAAGTTTTATAGTAGTTTGGTGACAAACACCTACATCCACTCCCCGTCCAACCTTGGATGGAATACACTAACTCACTAATCTTCGGTCCTCTGTGTGGACAGTTACATGGATCTTCAGTCCTCCGGTTGGACAGTTAAGCGTCTTCGGTCCCGCTTATGGACAGTTACAAGATTTGTTGTTTGCACAACGACTCTCTAACTACAAGATAACCCTTCGACAATAAATGCAAAGGATAAGATAGGGTTATCTTCTTCTTAAACTTTCAAGTATAAACCGGAACACCTAAGGTAGAGGAAAAACTGCTACTTACAACAAATATGGTTCTAAGGAACTCAACTAACAACTTTAAACTCCAAAAGATTTTTCTGAGTTCTTACGAGAGTTGTAAGATTCTACAAGTAAATGAACACTTAGAAAATTTCGGCAGAATGTAGGCTTTGAATGTGCGTGTTGAGTTATGAGTTCTGAAATCTTCAGCAGTATTTATAGGATGTGGCCGTTAGAGAGAGCCACATCTCAACGTCTCTTTCCTCATACTTCCTCGAAATCTGCACAATCAGTATGGCAGGTTGCATATTTGTCGCGATTCTACATAGTCAAATTGGTACGATGTATCCTTAATTGATCCTCAGATGACTTGTAGAGCAGTTGGCCAATACCGCGAGTCCACCTATCACGTTCTGACATCCTTAAATGAAGTTCGTAACTTTGAATTTCACGCTGGACATCGCTTGGGTTTCATTGATGAGCGGTCGCTAGTTTTTCTCGGGCGTTTTTGCTAGGTCGAAGAACATCTCTTGCACGTACTTCGCTTTTTCAACCTTCTCTTGAAGAATATCGCTCGAAAGGAATTCCGCTTGACAAAACATCGCTAGGCAGGTTCTTCGCTTGACTTGAATTCTCGAGCGACTGCTTTTAGAAATACCGCTTGCCCATTACCTTTAGTGAAAAGTCATTAGGTCTTCAAAAGATCGCTTGGTAAAATACACTTGAAAAATTTAAGCTCTCTAACAACTCGAGCTTTTCTAATTACATGAAAAATATTACAAGTGTTTCATTTAGGGGAGTTCTTTTACAAGACTATAAGAACATGAATAATCTAGCTAAGGGGCTTTGGTATAATCAAAACAAATAAAGAATTTTATTACTTAAAATTCCCCCTTAACTAAATATTCTAACAATTTCTCCCTTTTTGATGATACCAAAGCTATTATCAAAAAGTATTAGAGCGATTTTGAATAAATGATTTCGGAAAGATCATACCTGATCGCTTGAGCAACCGATTTTATTTCCGCTTGAAATTTCAGAGCGGATTTCGAATTCACTCTATGTCTTTTCAAGACTTAGCGAATTCCCCCTTGACTTATGCTTTCTCCTGCATCACGAACAAACGTAAGTGCAATAATATGTCCCTTAAATTGTGTCGCTAATCTAAAGCGAGAAAGATAAATAGACAATGAGTTATTGTTATAGGAGAAATAATCACTTTTCATTGATAATTCAAGGTAAGTACAAAAGTGATTACAAAGCGAATATAAAATAGACAAAGGGAACACAAACTAAGCTCTTCCATGAGGCACAAGCCCATAGGCAGAGTAAACTCTGATCTTCGCTTGAGTCAGCTCGGCAGGTTCCTTGAGTTTCTGCTCCTTCTTCAACCACAACCATTCAATCTCCAATTGTTCTCTGTAAAGCAATCTGCCACAGCGACACAGGGAACATCCAAAACTCGCTTGCTGGGGGCAACCATCAAATCATTTCCAGCCCTGATGAGAATGGTGGACCAAAGCTTCTTGTGATAAGTCTGCATAAAGGCAACGAAGGCGAGCTAAGGATTTGTAGTCCTATACACTTTCCAGTAGTAGTGCATCTTAATGAATTGCTCTTCGGCCTTCTTCCATTCATCGAAGCATCTGGTGGGCAGATAGGCAGCAACACTCCTAGCTTTGCTATCCTTGAGAAATTGAATTATATCATCCACCCTCCTATTAAAAATCCTGTATTCGAGGGCTGGATAAGAGACAATATTCCTTTCACTTTTGAGCCTCGGCCTAATCTCTTGAATAACGTCAATTATCAGCCTCTTCATCTCTGCATCCTTCTCATGAACCTCGGTCTCCTGATCATTTCAGAAGTGATCAGACCCTGAGCGTACAGATTCAAGGTATTCCACTCTTCCTTATTCTGTGGGGCATAGCGGATGCAGACATCTTTGAAGTAGACTAGGGCTCGAGTAAGGAATGTATCCTTGATCTCTGTCCTCTTATATGCTCTCTCTCCTCTTGTCTTCTTTGGCGGCTTTGAGGTCTGAACAAGAGCTGTTTTTTGCTTTCTTGGCAACTGTATCCTCAGGGATCTTGTCAGCCTTCCTCTTCTCAGTAGCTTTCTCAGCAGCATGAGCGGTAGCAGGTTTATCAGTGTGAGCGGGAGAGGATTTCACAACATCCTTAGTTCGCTTGGGCTGTGAAGAAGTTGAAGTTGATTCTGTTATAACAATCCCTCGAGCGGGAGTAGCCCCAATCGGTTTCTCCTTTCCTTCCCCTTGCTGACAAGTCCGCTCACAAGCTGAGCAGCTTCGACAGTCCTCTTGGCAAGTTCTCGCTTCGCCAACTCCTTGGCAGCAACTTCCACTTTCTGAATAAAAACTCCTAGTACAGAGTGAGCAAATTGAGGTACTTGCTCGACTAGGATCTTGTTTACGTGTGGTGTAAGCTGTGCTGTTTGCTCAATTGCTGCTTCAATCTGAGCCTCGGAAGCTCCTTCATCCTGAACGATTGTTTTCATCTGCTGCAGGAGCAACCTCGATCTCAAGCTCAGCATTTAAGCGATCAATTTCCGCTAGAAGCTCCTCCTTCTCTAGCTGTAAATTTTCCTTTTCTGCTAGCGCATTATCCTTCTCCGCTAACAGTCTCTCCTTCTCTTCCAACAACTTCTCCCTTTCTACAGAATCAGCTTCCATAAGAGTCTTCAGCAGAACGATTTCCTAGTTAGTTTTGAATAACTCATGTGTTAGCGAGTTCTGAATATCCGTCGCTTGAACCAGCTGATCATTTAGAGCGATGACAGCTTTCTCCGACTCCGCTCTCTTCTCATCCGCTTCCTTCTCAACAGAGCTTACTTTCAATTTTAGAGCGGTGTTCTCCAGAGCGACTTCTCGGAATTGTTGCTGGAGGTTTAGATTGATGCCTCGAACCACATTGAAGTGCTCTTCTCCCTTCTCAAGAGCGGCCTTCGCTTCCTAGACTAAACTCTGCAGCTCATGAAGGCTTGGCACTCTGCGGGGCACAAGTTCGAATATATTCGGGTGAGCAGGAGCGAGAAACTCTTCCATCTTCTTCCACACAGCTCCTTCATCAATCAGAGCGTGAAAGCCAGCAATATTGAAGTTAGTGAGAACCTTCGATTCATCCATCTTTAGTTGCTCTCGGCCAATCACGTCAATAGCTTGGAAGACCTTGTAAAACTTTGTCCCCCGAATTCTTGTATACACCAAGAACTCAAAAAACTTGTTCTTCTCCTCAGCAAAAAGCTCGACCTTCTCAAAGTAGTAGTTAAGGTCAGAAATGGCCATCTTGGCATCCATAGCGATGAGTTCTTCTTGTCCACCTTCCACAGAAGTAGAAGGGATTTCAAAAGATTCAAGTTCATTAAGAAAGGCCTCATCTCCGAGAATCTCTTCATCTATCAGAAGATCTTCCCCATTCTCCAAATACTGAAAGATGTCATCATTTTCTCCATCATCCATCTCTAGCGATTCATCAACTGCTTCATCAGCAATTCTCTTGCCCTTATCAATACTAGCAGTTTGTATCACCTCCGACTCGTGAGCGACATCTACCTACAGAGTAGGTACTTCTTTTTGAGCGGGCTCCTCATCACGAGCGGGTTCTTCCTGTGGAGCGACAATTGCCAGAGCGGTTACAGTCTTCGCTAGAACTTGCGGCTCTTTCTCTTTTCCTTTTTCGCCAACTTCCTTCTCATCTTCATCCATGTTCAAACCTTGTAATACCACACTGATGATGTCCCTAGCCTCATCACGTACTCCGCTAGGGTCATCAACCATATATCTCTCTCTCTTCTTCAACATCCTTTGTAGCGACCTCAAGATCGCTAGAAACTTTGACAACGGAAATAGGCTCTACCTCTAGAGCTTTCATCAGCCTTTTCTGTCTTTCTACTCAAGAAATGAGGGGCTCATCATCGTCATCCTCCTCTTCATTTTCTTCAACAATCGGCGCTACAACTGCTTCAACCTTCTTTCTAACTTTCTTCTTAGCGACTTTAACAAGGGTAGCCTTCTTTTCTTTCTCCAACTGCACTTCAACATCAGATGTTTCTTCTATTGGAGCGATAATAAGATGACTATCGATAGCTTCATCCACATCCTCCTTATACAATGGCCTTGTTGTAGGCTTGAAGCTGAATGACTTGTCAAAAATCTCTCTTTCTTCTTAGCGATTTTCAGCAAAGCGGCTGAAAGGACATTCCCGTAGCGAATAGTGAAGTTGATGGAGAATGTGAAAGGTCCTTTCCCTCTTTGCACTTCCTTGCTAGCCTCAATCCATTGATTTACCAGAAAACCTGCCCAATTGTAGTGGATTCCGTGAAGCTTATCCACTAGCGCACACATCACCTTTAGCTGCATCCTCGTAATCAACGCGTGACTCCCGACATGACTGAAAATGATCTATGTGGACATATCGCACATCTTCTTGAAGATCTTCTTTAAGCATTTTGTCTGTGATTTACCCTGCACATATTTCTCCTTGGCGTTCTCAAAGAATCTCCACAGATTTACTATGAGGTTTGCACTCCCGGCTTTTTCAATATCTAGACCCAAAGACCTAAGTCTTAGGACAGTTGTGATTTCAGAGAGATTTAGGGTATTGGATGTCCGATGCCGAAAATTATTGGGGTTTGGGCAGTAGGATATGGAGGTGGTGAGGGTTTCTTCGTTCAAGTTCCCGAAGAACTCGACGATGGGGATTGGATAGATTTTTGAAGGTGAACTTGAGAGAAAAATTTTGAGGTTGGCTTTTCGATGGCTTTCCCGATTATGCCATTTTCACTGTCAAAAGCTTCTAGTTTGATGTGGGGCTCTACAAGAATTTGATCCTTGATATCTTGGATCTCATTCATGGTGAAGTCGAAGACTGTGGCGGATTTGGTTTTGGGTGCCATTGGAGAGTTGGTGGGAGTTTGGAATTGAGGGAATCGTGAGTCTGGTGTTCGAAAGGATTTGAGAATGCTAAGGCTTATGGAAGACGATAAAGGACTGTTTGATTTGCATGAGATGATTTTATAGGGTTTGACTCCGTTAATCTAGGCTGTTGAAATTTGGGAAGACTTTAGAGATTTTGTGGCTGAGATTTAATCTCAAGGACAAATTTTTGGATAGACTTAAATCTATGGCTAGGATTTATCCGAGAATATCGGACGTTGAGGATTTCTAGGCAGGTGGGGATAATAGAGTAAAAGTGACCTGCAAAAACTGCAAAAAGCGCATAGTTGTCAGTGCATTAAATGTGAAAGATTCACTAGAATTTGAATCACTTATATACTCGAGCGATATTTCACTAGCGAATTTTCAGTGAACAATAACTCGAGCGATTTTTTCGTAAGCGATTTCAGATAGTCTCTCGAGCGATTTTTGGTTAAAGTGGCTTTACTATCAGCTCGAGAAACTTTCTAATGAAAGCGATAATATGAATTCTCGCTTAAGGAAAAATACTTAATACACTTAATGCAGTACAACGATTATTTTGTCCTTTAGAGGATATTTGGTTGATTCGCTTGATCAAGAGGATTTCCATGTATTTTAAGAGCGACCCGCTTTTTCAGGGTCTGCAGAGTGTAGTGTCTTTCTCTCAAGTGAAAATCTCTTGGATTAAATAGCGTGAACACTTTACTATTTTTCAATTAATAATGTGAATTTCTCAAGGACGCTTTCACAAAATTAATTTACTTCTAATGGAAATAGCGAAAGAAGACTTACTAGTCAGTCGAATATTATAATTTGATTGATACCTCATTGAAGCATCTATGAGCAAGCGGTATCTTGGACCCGCTAGTTATACTCCTTCCATAGCTGGTTGAGCGAGCGGATTTCACCGAGCGATTTTCTTCGAGCGATCCGCTTCTTCCCATCTTCCAGATGTCTTGTTCAACCCCTTATATCCGAAGCTAGAATGTTCCCCCTTAATTGAATATCCAACAATCCTTGGGAAACCATTCAGCTTATACTCCTAGATCTACCTTATCCTCTTCAGGGTCTAGTAAACCCAATTCCACACACAACATATTGAAGCGATCTTGTGCAAGCGGTTTTGTGAGGATACCCGCTCGCTGTATGTCGGTGTGAATCTTGACCACTTTGACATCCCTATTCTCAACGTGATCTTCGATGAAGTGATGTCTGATCTCGATGTGTTTGCATCTTGAATGCAGTATAGGATTGACAGCCATCGAGATTGCACTTGTGCTGTCACAGTAGATTGAAATTTCTTTGGCTTCTATGTTATAGTCCATTAGTTGATGCTTGAGCCAAAGCACTTGTGAGCAGCAGCTTCCAGCGGCCATGTATTTCGCTTCTGTGGTCGACGTTGCTACACTTGTCTGTTCTTTGATAACCAAGAGACAAGTTTGTTCCCTAGGAACTGGCAAGTTCTTGTCGTTGACTTTCGATTGATTTTGCATGTACCAAAGTCAGCGTCTGAATATCCGCTTAGCTCCAAACCATCTTTGCAAGAATACCAGAGACCTAAGTTGATAGTCCCTTTAAGATAATACTTTAGGATTGTCCTAGCGGCTTCAAGATGATATTGTCTTGGATCGCTTTGGAAGCGTGCACATACACCTACTGCATAGGCTATGTCTGGACGGCTGGCAGTGAGGTATAGGAGCGATCTGGGTCGGAGTGAATTTTCCAGCTTGGGCTCATAGGGACACTCACAGTCCGCTCTTTCTCGACTTCGAACCTAGTGATCATTTCTCTTGTATACTTTGCTTGGTTGATGAAAATCCCTTCATTAGTTTGCTTGACTTGTAGCCCTAAGAAGCACGACATCTTTCCCATCATTGACATCTCGTATTTATGCTTCATGAGTGCAGCGAATTTATCTCCAAGTGCTGGATTTGGAGAGCCAAAGATGATATCGTCCACACAGATTTGCACCCATAAAGTATCATCTCCATCATTGATCGTGAATAGCGTTCTGTCAACGCTTCCTTTCTTGAATCCGCTTTCCATCAGGAATGTAGAGAGCGTATCGTACCAAGCTCGAGGAGCTTGCTTCAATCCATATAGCGCTTTGTTCAACCGATACACCTTGTCACCCAGTTCAAAACTGGGTGGCTGCTCTACATATACTTCTTCCTTCAATACTCCATTCAGGAAAGCACTCTTCACATCCATTTGATATACCATGAAGCCCTTAGATGTTGCGAAGGCTAGGAATAGCCTTATCGCTTCGATTCGTGCTACTAGAGCGAAAGTCTCTTCATAGTCGATATTCTCTTGTTAACAATATCCCTTTGCAACCCACCGAGCTTTGTTGCGAACAACAATGTGAATTTAATCCCTCTTGTTCCTGAATACCCACTTCAGGTCTATCATATTTTGATGCTTAGGGCGATCGACTAGCTCCCATACATCATTCCGCTTGAACTTGTTCAACTCCGCTTGCATAGCGTCAATCCAATTGGGGTCAGCAAGCACTTCTTTAACTGTTGTTGGCTCAATGGATAAGAGAAAGCAACTGAGGAGGCAACTTTCTCCATGATTGAGAGTACCACGCGTCCTTACTCCGATATTTGGATCACCAATGATTTGAGACGGGTCGTGGTTTCGAAGCCATAGCCTTTTGCGAGCGAGTTCAGCGTTCGCTTTCTCATCCCTTGTTCTTCTTCATCAATGCCACTGATTGGCTCTTGAGTTGAGACTTCCTCACCGTTAACATCATGTGAGGTTGAAGGATCGTCTGGAGCGGTTGGGCACTCTTCAACCTCAGGCAGATGACTTGGATCCTGCTCAGTTTCTTCATTCTCTTCTGGGATAGCGGGAATGAGAACTTTCTTGGATTTTGATCGAGTTTCTGGACTGCTCGAGCAACTTTCGGAATGCGCTTGGTGATTGTCCAAGTGATCTGAAGGAAGCTCTGTTTCACTTGAGTGAATACCTGTGTCCTGCACAGTCTTGAAAGTAGATTCATCAAACACAACATGAGGTGTTTCTCCACAACAAGAGTATGACAATTGTAAACTCTATAAGCTTTGCTGGTCAGGGAATACCCTAAGAATATTCCCGAATCAGCTTTGCTATCAAAAGTTCGCAGTTGTGTTTTCCCATTGTTATGAATAAAACACCGACAACCAAAAATGTGAAAACAAAATATATAAGGAATTCTCCCTGTCCATATTTCATATGGAGTCTTCTGGTGTCTGACATTAATGGCTGTTCTGTTCTGGACGTAGCAGGCTGTGTGAACTGCTTCAGCCCAAAAGTGCTTGGGTAACTCAGCGTCCGCTAGCATTGTTCGAGCGGTTTCTTTGATCGTTCGATTTCTCCGCTCTGCTACTCCATTTTGTTGAGAAGTTCTTGCAGTTGAGGTTTGCCGCTTCACTCCATGCTCCGAGCAGTAATATTCAATCACAGAACTTAAGAATTTTGTACCACGATCCGAGCGGATAGTTACTATGTTGTGGATCTTCTCCACTGATAGTTGCTTTAGCAGCTTTGGTAGTAACTTTAGCGTCTCCTTTTTGCTGTACATGAAAACTACCCAAGTGAAGCGTGAAAAATCAACTACAACTAAGGTATACTTTCTTCCAGTTAAAGAGCGAGGAAATACTGGACCGTGTAGATCCATATCGAGCAACTCAAGTATTCGCTTGGAAGATCCTTCTTCAATGCTTGAGAAAGACGTTCTTGACTGCTTTCGCTTTGGTATGCTGCACATACTTGGTCTTTCACGAATATTTCGTTTGGAATGCCACGAACAAGGCCTTTTCTTGCGATAGTGTTGATTGACTGAAAGTTGAGATGACTTAACCTTCGGTTGCCGAGCCAGCTTCTTTCAGGTGCGCTTCGAGCAACCAAGCAAGTCTCTTTGTTGCTTGAGGTCCACTCCGCTACATACATATTGCCTTACCGTGTACCGGTGAGTGCTATCTGCTTTGTTGAACCATGCTTGATAAAGATTTTGTTAGCAACAAATTCAACAATATATCCTTTATCACATATTTAAGATATAGAAAGCAGATTATGTTTAAGCCCCTGGACAAGTGAAACTCTTTCGATTTTCACATTGCCCAGTTGCAGTGTACCGTAGCCTTTTGTGATTCCTTTGGCATTGTCACCAAAGATCACCGGAGGTCCCTCTTTTTCTTCAAGGTTTGTGAGGAAGGATTTGACACCAGTCATGTGCCTTGAGCACCCGCTATCTAGGTACCAGATAGCTCTTTCTTGTTCCCTCACTCTAGAGGCTGGGACCATCCGCTTGCCCTGCAAGATTAGGAGCAAATTTTAGGTACCCAAATGAATTTGGGTCCTTTGGGGTTAACACTCTTGTCCTTAGCCTTAGCGGGTTTCAACTTTGAAACCCCTTGAGGCTTCAGAGCCTTGTAAATCTTTGTTGTATTGTAAGAGCGAGTCTCACAACAGCAGGTGCAAGTGTTCTTAGTGTTTGCTTTGGTCAAGCGACTTTCTCGGAACGAAAGTCGCTTGGCCTCCTACGACGAGCGTAGTCACCATTTGGATAGTACCTCTGGGGATGGTAGGTACTTGGTGCTTCATCCTCGGCATAACGCCAAAATTAAGGATGGTAAGATATTGGAGTGTAGCGAACATGGTTCCGTTCTCAATTGAAGTTCGCTTGTCTCTGAAGTTTAGCTTGTGAATATTCGCGCTTGGGAATACGCTTGTAAGCGATGTCCCTTCTTCCCTGTTGAGCATAATGCTCTTTAGGTTTAGAAGGAATTTGCTTAGGCCTCGCTTGGTCATTGGCCATATTCACCTTCTTATGAAGACCGCTCTCTTTGGATTTTAAAGAGATTTTGGGAGGGTTGCTCGAAACCTTTACCGGCATGTATCGGAGCGGCAGTGGGTTTTCCGAACCACTTTTAGAAGCAGGCACAAAAATTGAACCGGTAGAGGTAGAGGGTTGGTTGGGAACAGCTACATAACCAATCCCTTCCTTAGAGCCATAAGGCAGAAGAGATTGCTTAATTCTCTTACTAGCTTGAGATGCATCATAGAGAGATTTGAGTCTGAAATGTAATTGCTTCTCACGCCCTTGAGCTATCTCCAAGCGCTTTTGGAGATCATCAAGTTCGCTTCTCAGAGAGCTAAGTTCGTCCACGTTCTTAGCGTTCTGATCCGCTAGCTTTTTATTCTCCAAGCGGCTTTCCGAGAACTTACGCTCAAGTTTTTTTTGACTCACTTGTAGAGCCACATAGACATTATGCTCATGAGCGACTTTGCTATGCTTTCCCTTGAGCGATTCTAGCTCTTGGTTCAGCTTCGCATTGTCACTCATATAGCGACTTACGAGCGTCTGCAATGCTTCGTGATTCTCAACTAGGTTGAGATAATCACTTAGCAGCTCATTGTCATCATATTGTGAAGCGATATCATTCTCATTTTCCTGAGGACTATCCGCTACAGAATGCACGTGTGTGAGTAGAATTGACGAGTCTTTGAGTTCACAAGTGATTACCTCGTCAGCTGCTTCGGAGTCAACATCGCTTATTGCCATTAGGTTGAATTCTGGCCCATCTTCATCCAGAGCGAGCATTCCCATATCAAGCGACAATTGATTCGCTTCAGCATCATCGTCCGTGAACTGATCTTCATCGTGGTTCATGCCATCAATAGGGACAGATGCTTCTTCCGCTATGTATGCTTTGCGGGTGTTCTGGCGGGCTTTGATTTCCTCTCGTTCCTTCTCTGAGAGCGAGGGGTATTATGACTTGTAATGGCCCATCTTATGGCACTCGAAGCATTTAAAAGAATATTTGACGCCGGAAAATCCACGAGCGCTGGACTCCGCTTTCCCTTTGCCTTGTAAGCGACCTTGATGTCCTTACTGCTTCTTATAAAACCGCTTGTACTTTGCAGCACGAGCGTTGGAAGTATTAAATCCTCCGACGAGCGTGAGAGCGGACTCCTTCAATTATTCTTTTGACATATGCGCTATGTCACCATGTGATAAGGCACAAGAGATATCCGCTTGGTTGTCATCAGTGGGTTTGAATGCTAGGCCTTCTCTAGCGGATTAGACTTCTCATCTTCTTCTGAATCCTTGAGCTCCTTTTTGTTGAGGTGGAACTCCATAGCCTTGAAGTTTGAGAACAAGGCCTCTGCTGATTGAGCACCCAGATCCTTGTTGAATAAGCAGTTTTCCTTGATAGTTTGCCACTTTCCGGATAGCGTATGGCAAACCTTGGTATTGATCTCCTTGTGAGAGAGATCCTTGCCGTGAGTGGCAAGCGTTGTAACGAGGTTCAACACCCTTGTCTCGAAAGCCTCCATGCTTTCGTTTGGCTTCATCGGTAGCTGTTTCACCTAAACGTGCTCTCAATAGAAAGAGATCTATGTAGCAAGGATAAGGTAACCCAAGTCGTCTCTCAA
>JAOWBJ010168614.1:0-11744 GCA_028566335.1 Monarda citriodora | reverse complement strand
AATAAAAGGAAAAGAAATTGAATTCTTCAAAAGCTGCAAATGTGTAAGTTGATTTGGACATTTATCAATTTAAAATTGAAATGGGTAATTTTTACATATGCACATTGAGAATGAGCATTTTTTGCATGTACCCATTAAAATGGGTATAAACCCTTTTTTGTCGAATAAAATTTAAATTTTTATGTGGAATATTTTCCCGCTCTAGATTCTCTCTCATTCTCTCGACTTTAATTCATTAAGGCTTGTTTGGTTATCCCTTGTTGCCATGTGTTGGCCCTTTGTGTGTGCATGAGAGAAAAAGGGAGAATGGGCTTGTAGCCAAATTGGGCTTTACTAGCCCAATGGGCTCATCTACTTATTCGATTAATAAATTTATTAATAAATTTATTACTACCTCCATCTCGTTCAAATGGCATGTTTTTCTTTTCAGTCCGTCCCATTTAAATGGACATATTTTCTAAAATGGTAAGAAATTTATGGCCACAATTAATTCATACTCCTTAGAATTAAACATAACCACATATTCTTACTTTATCTTCATTATATTGGTTTGTATATAAATTTTAAATCAAGCCGTTTGAATGAGATAGAGGTAGTAGTAATAAAAGTGAAAAGTATATCTCTGGTATAATTTTGACAATAGAGAATGTCATTTGTTTATCTTTAACCGAATAAAAGAAACTATGGGGATAGTTACTTAAGGGGGTGTTTATTATTAATAAAATTCGTTAATTGTTTTGATTATACCAAAGCCCCTTAGCTAATTATTCATGTTCTTAATTCTTATAAATTCCCTTAGAGGTAGGACACTTGTAAATTTTCATGTATTAGAAAAGCTCACTTGTTTGAGAGCTTTAGTTTTTCTCAAGTGTTTTATACCGAGCGAAGTTTCTAGTCGTAGCGATTTATATGCTAAGCGACTTAGTTGGCCAAGCGGTTCCCAGTGCAGTCACTCAAGAATTCCATTTCAAGCGAAAAGTGTCCAATGAAGTCTTCTCAAGCGGATAAGTTCAAGCGAAATTCTTGAAGTGAAGATTTCAAGTGAAGATTCCCTCGCGCCAGAGTTCAAGCGATATCACTTCCAAGCGAAAATCTTCAAGCGGAAATCCTCAAGAGACATTTGTCATGAGCCATTTTCAAGCAAGGAACAAGAGCCAAGTGGAGACTCTTCAAGCGAGTTTCTTCAAGCAATATGTGGCCAAGCAGATTTATCAAGCAAGTTCATCCAAGCGATATTCTTCAAGCGAAGCCGACAAAGTGAATCTGCTCAGAGAATGTTCCAAGTGATTAAAAGCTCATAAAGCTCTGACAAAGCACTAGAGACTAAGAGTTCACTTCAAGTGAAGCGACCGCACTCAAGCGAATGATTCTGCGCAACATTTAATGAAAGTCAGTGCCATAGTGACACGTGGACGTGCGAGGTAGGCCAACTGCTCTGCAGGTCAAGATTGTATATCTTCATAGTACAACATTGTACAAGATTGACTGCAAAAAAAAGAGACAAGTTTGCCACCTAATCCAATCAAATCGCGGACTTCAAAAATTATTGAGGAAGAGACGTTGAATATATGGCTTCTCTCTAACGGTCATATCATCCTCGTATTCTATAAATACTGAAGATCGGAACTCAGAGACTAACTCAACTCACGTGAACAAGCCGATACTCTGCGAAAATTTCTCAAGCTCTCAATCGCTCAAAAAGTCTCCAACTCTAGCTAGAACCCAGAAATATTCTTAACACTTAGAGTTGTAATTTGTTGAGTTCCTTAGAACTTTTCTTGTTCTAAGTTCAGTAGATCCTGTTGGAATATAAAATGGGAATAACAGGAAATATGGGATTAGGCTGAGATTATGGACGATTTTATTCTGTCATAATAGACATTTATATTTTCCATATGTAGTGATGGACAATCCCCTATATTAGGAGGATTGTCCAGCCGTGAATTTTATCAATCAAATACAATGAAAATTCTCCTCTTTCTTTAGCTTTTTCGTCACTTCTCAAGCCAATATGGTATCAGAGCAGGTTAAACATTGAGAAGGACTCAGAATCTAAGTTCATCATCGTCCAAACCAATCTCGACCTTGGCTAAGAGGCAGATAAAACCTGCAAAAGAAGGAGACCATGTCAGAATCAGAGGGTACATCAGTGAATGTACCAACAGATGATATTGCACTAAAGTTTGCAGAATTTCTGCGAACTCTTCAATCCACACAGATCACTACCAAGCAACCGATGGTGAATGCAGATAATCTGGGGGAAGTAGTTGTCTCCACCAAACTTTCAGGGGACAACTACCCACTCTGGGCCAACCTCATCATACGAGCTATTAGAGGCAAGGGCTTATCCTCCCATATCTCGAAAGATTCAGAACCGCCGACTGAAACCGATCCATACTACGAATCGTGGTAGCGATTGGACCATTGTGTATTCGGATGGATCGTCAACAACATGGAACCAGAGTTGGTGAATGAGGTCTCTCAATACCCAACAGCCAAAGAATGATGAGAAGGACTCCCTGTGACTTATGGCAGCGAAGGAGATCCACTCCAAGTGTATGATTTACAGCGTAAGGCCAGCAATCTGAGACAAGGAGATATGACCCTCGAGCAACTCTGGAATCGATTCCAGAGTATCTGGATGTCAATCGATCGGAGAAAGCCGAATCCAATGAAGGACCCAGAAGACATCGCCATTTACAATAGAGAAAGGCAAGAGACCAGACTCTTCCGATTCTTGATGGCCCTTAGCGATGAGCACGAATCCACTCGAAGGGAGATCCTCAAAAGAGTTCATCTACCTTTAGTGAGGGACGTCTACGCAACCGTCCGCCGGGAAGCAACCAACAACGAGGTTCTCAATACCCACCAGAGATCCAGTCGGGAGAAGGAACCAGAGCAGGTCTCGCTTCTCGAGGCGGCGGCAGCCGGCTGGGGCATACCCTAGGTCGGAATGAATGACCGGATGCAGGAGACAAAAATCGGCTGATCTGTAGCCATTGTGGGAGGACAAAACACAAAGAGCAATGCTTCTTACTCGTTGGGTATCCCGAATGGTGGGATGAAATGAAGAAAAAGAGGGCCATGAGAGGAGAAGCTCCCCCTACTGCCGGAAAGGGACGCCGTGGGAACCAGGCTGCCGACGCCGCGAACACAGCGGGTAGCACCGGTGGGAGTCACGGTGGCGGAACGGAGGAGACCACCGGAGAAGAAGGAGTTCAACGGCAGAAGGAGACAGAAGTGAGATGAGCCAAGTTGTGCGCAAGTGAGGCTAGCACAAAGGGCATTAACCCTATATCCCATATGAATTGTGATTTTGCTAATGAGTCCAAAACTTTGGATATTCATCAAATTCTGCCCCAAGCTTTCAGGAAATTCAAAGACTTGCCTACAGCCTTTAATACATCAGCAGTCCGACATCAAGATGGGGATTTGATTTTTGATTATGGAGCAACGGACACCATGTCGTTCGACAAATTCGATTTTTTGGGAATTTCTAAACCTAAGAAGAGTCATGTGCAAACTGCTAATGGAGAGCTGCTCAAAGTCCAAGGATCCGGGACTATCAAAATATCACCTACACTTGAAATTCCTAACTGTCTATTCGTGCTATCTTTATCACACAAATTATTATCAGTTAGTCATGTCACAAAGGAGCTCAATTGCAATTTACTAATGCAGCCTTCATTCTGTATGTTACAGGATATCCGGACGGGGGTGATTGTTGGCCATGGCACTAAGCAAAATGGACTCTACTACGTAGACGAGATAGCTCAACAAAGTCATGCGTTGTGGATCCACTGATCGACTTGCTTGGCTCTGGCACCGACGACTAGGACACCCACCCTTAGGGTATCTTAAGAATCTTTTTCCCAAATTTGATAAACTCTCTCAGTTAGATTATGATACCTGTTTTCTTGCTAAAAGTCATAGACATTCGTATTTTTCTACTGATACTCGTATGGAACACATATTTTCCCTTGTTCACTCGGATGTTTGGGGACCCGCACCTGTCACGGGTGGGGATGGGTTTAAGTATTTTGTGTTATTCATTGATGATTGCTCTCGTATGACATGGGTGTATTTTTTGAAGTCTAAATCTGAAGTATTTGAAAAGTTCACCATGTTCTACACCTTTGTCCAAACCCAGTTAAAAAAGAACATCCAAATACTCCGACCTGATAATGGTGGGGAATATGTCAATAACCCAATGAAAGAATTCATTATAAAAAGGGGATGATCCATCAAACCACTTGCCCTCACACACCCGAACAAAATGTGGTATCCGAAAAGAAAAATAGGAAGATACTCGAAATAACTCGAGTTCTTCTTATTGATTCTCAGGTCCCCACTTCCTTTTGGCCCGAGGCTTAGCCACATCTGCCTACACCCTCAACCGCCTTCCAACAAAAAGCCTCGATCTCAAAACAATTGTTCAAGTCCTATCAACCCACACAAATATACCTCTACCTCTCACCCTTATTCCGAAAATCTTTGGATGCACAATGTTCATACATATTCCTAAAACTGAAAGAACTAAATTTTCACTATGTCCAATCAAAGGTGTGTTTTTGGGATATGGGGTACATCAAAAGGGGTATCGTTGTTATGATCCAAAAACCAAATGAATGTTTGTCACCATGAACTGTGATTTTCTTGAGCATGAGTTTTTCTATAACCAACTTAGGAGTCAGGGGGAGACCGAGGTTGACCCACTAAGTTGGTTAAGTCTTCCTCCAAAACACACTTCCTATCCTAGTCCTCAAAGCCATGGGTCTGAGCCTGATCAAGAAGAGGATCCAAAAGAGCTGGTTAGCATTACTACCGAGCAGGTCTTCAGTCCTCTAGCAGAGTCCGTAGAGGTCAGTGACTCAGCCCTAACCGTCCCTCCCACCGATATTCCTGAGGTAAAAGAAAGTACTATACCTAATGAGTGTTTACTTGATGAAACTAACCATGATCACAGTCTGGAGCCAAGGGAAAGTACACCTCTCTGAGTACTACCACCAAGAAGTACTCGTGGAGTGCCTCCAAATAGATATTCTCCGGAATGGAAGGGACGTAGAACTCAATATTCCATTGCCAACTCCGGAAAGGCTCAGATGACCGAGAGAGCAAAGACTTATGAAGCAACCTTATATGAGGAGGATATTCCAAATTCTGTGGTAGCGGTGATGAGAAGTGAACATTGGAGGCAAGCCATGGAAATCGAAATGGAGGCTCTTAGGCAAAATCACACTTGGGAGAAGTGTAACCGACCGGAAGGGAAAAAGCTCGTGGGATGCAGGTGGATATTCACAATCAAGAGAAAAACTGATGGGACGATTGAAAGGTATAAGGCTCGATTGTTGGCCAAGGGATATACCCAGACCTACAGGATTGATTATGACAAAACCTTCTCTCCAGTAGCTAAAATGAGCACTGTTCGTACACTTTTGGCAGTTGCAACATGCAAAGACTGGCCACTACATCAATTTGACGTGACGAATGCTTTTCTTCACGGTGAATTGAAGCCGAATATGCAAGTATATATGGAGGTTCCACCAGGTTTTTCTGAAGAATTTGAGAGAGGACAAGTCTGCAAACTGAAGAAGACACTGTATGGACTGAAGCAGTCACCAAGAGTGTGGTTCGGGCGTTTTTGTCAAGCTATGAAGAAAAATGGCTACAAACAGAGTAATGCTGATCATACTCTGTTCCTAAAGAAGAGAGGAAAGATGATAACATGCCTCATCATCTATGTAGACGACATGATCATTACTGGAGATGATCGAGAGGAGATGAGAAATCTGGAAAGGAATCTGTCACAAGAATTCAAGATGAAAGACCTTGGAGATCTGAAGTACTTCCTTGGAATTGAAGTTCTGAGGTCGGGAAAAGGGATTTTCTTAAGACAAAGGAAATACGTTCTGGATTTGTTGGCTGAAACGGGACTTCTTGACTGCAAACCAGCTGACACTCCTATTGCTGTAAACCACAAATTACAAGTCGTTGAAGGGGCTCCAAATGCAGACCAAGGAAGATATCAGAGACGTGTAGGGAGACTTATCTATCTTGCTCATACGCGGCCGGACATTGCCTATGCTGTGGGAGTAGTAAGTCAGTTCATGCATGGACCTCAAGAAGAGCACATGGAGGCAGCTCTCAGGATTGTGAGATATCTGAAAGGGACAGCTGGTTTTGGCATACTTCTCAGAAAGAGGGAGACACTGGAGATAAAAGGATACACAGATGCAGATTGGGGCAGCAACCCTGTTGACTATCGGTCTACGGCTGGATATTTCACCTTTGTAGGTGGAAACTTGGTAATTTGGAGGAGCAAGAAACAGAAGGTTGTGTCTCTATCCAGTACAGAGGCCGAGTTTCGTGGAGCTAAGCATGGGATTACCGAAATCCTATGGTTACGGAGATTACTCACTGAAATCGGTTTTCCTCCGAAAGACACAAGTAAGCTTTATTGTGACAACAAGGCAGCCATCAGCATTGCTGAAAATCCAGTCCAACACGATAGAACGAAGCATGTGGAGATTGATCGTCATTTCATCAGAGAAAAGATAGATGGAGGCATAATCGAACTTCCATTCATCCGATCAGAAGATCAACTAGCTGACATTCTTACAAAGGCAGTGCATGTTAAAGTTTTTAGAGAAGTACTTGACAAACTCAGTCTCGGAGATGCCGTGACTTAGTTTGAGGGGGAGTGTTAGAAAAGGAATGAGATAAAAAGATGGGATTAGGCGTAGATCATGGGGGACATTAATAGCCTTAAAAGTCTTTGATTATTTTCCTTATGTAAAGATCGACAATCCCCTATATATTGAGGGTGTCCAAACTGTGTAATCATCGAAGTCAATAAGAATGAATTCTCTCTTCAATTTCTTCTCCTCCTCTCTTGATATCCAAGACATCAATTACACTTGAAAAAACTAAGCTCCCTAACAAATGAGCTTTTCTAAATACATGAAAATTTACAAGTGTTTATCAAAGGGGAGTTCTTTTACAAGACTATAAGAACTTGAATATTTTAATAAGAGGGACTTTGGTATTATCAAAACCATTAAAAATAAACTTTATTAATTAAGTTCCCCTTAACTATATATTTTAGTATAGGCTGCGTCGGCACCCGGTCAGCTGCGGTGGAGCCGCGACCAATCGCGCGTGCTCGCCTGCAGCGTGGCAGGAGCTGTGACCGGACACCACGTCGAGCGCGGCCGCACGTGTCGCGAGCCGCGACCGGTCGCGACTGACCTGCATTGCGAGTGCTCTTATAGATCAACAGGTTGGACCAGTCGAATCGGTCGGACCGTATGGAAAACCGAAAAAACATATAGAAAAATCTAAGAAACTCAAACAATTGAAGAAGTCTAAAAACAATCATTCCTCATTCAAATCATCATCATAATCACTTTGATCATTAAACATTCAAGATTTAAGATCAAGACTTAAAGTTATGAATTTTTTCTAATAGAACACCCAATTCATCATCAATAGCCTTGATATCATCATCATCATCATCGAGTATTTTTCCACCAACCAACATACAAGAAGAACATAAATTTTTTTAAGAACTAACCAAAGCATTTTCCACTAGCCATTATACAAGAAGAATATAAAAGAAATAAATTAAGAAGAAATAGAGAAAGAATGGAAAAAATAAAAAAGGAAAAATACTACATCAATCTCTTAGCATTATGTCAATCAATCCACGTCTTTCCACTGAAATTTAATAGGCGTTTTAAAATGTAGCTTTGAAATAATTTTTTTATACGGGATACTATGATTTTTTTTTTTCAAAATTACATTTTAAAACTCGTATTAAATTTCAGTGAAAAAACGTATATTGATTGATATATAGAAGTGAGATTAATGTCGATATGAAGATAGTAGAAGAAAGAAGATGCAGGGAAATTAAAAAAAAAAGAAAAGAAAAGAAAGAAGAACATAAATAAAATAAACATAGGAAGAAAGAGAAAAAGGGGAAAGGGAATACGGAAAAAAGAAAAAGAAAAAAGAAAAAAGAAAAAAGAAAGAAGACGGAGGAAAAAAAAGAACATAAAGGAAATTGTTAATACCGCTAAATACACAACCTTTTGGTCAATAAAAAATTTGTCAAAATACACGACCTCTGTTGACCGTTTGATTTTACCGCGACCGTTTAAGAATCTGCCTAAATACACGACCTCTGCTGACAGTCCAATTTTTCACAAAATCTTCTCCCCAAATTGGATCTGACGTGTAAATGGAGACCGGTCGCATATTTTTTTTGTTGCAATGGAGACCGGACCCGACCAATAATAATATTAATTTTTTATTCATATGCGTATTTTATTTATTTTGTTATTTTTTAGTTATGATGCACATCACACTAATTCTAATTCTCAACAGTTCAACCTTATTCATTCTACAAATTTTCTTATAACATTTTCATTGTGTTTAAAAAAATCAAAAAAATAAGAACGAATGAGGATTGGCCGTAAGCGTATTTTGTCTCCACCAATTTAGATGCGTAGCCGCTGAAATTTTTGATGGAGTTCGCCTACGTATCAAAACTGGGAATGACGAAACACCCTATTATAAGCGTGTGCATACAATCAGACGCATATATGATTAGGGACATCTCATAATATTTTTGTGAGCCGTGCAAAATTTAGAATTTGCATGTGAGATGACATTTTTGTGAGCCGTACAAAATTTAGAATTTGCACGGCTCCCAATAATGATATGAGATGACACTAATCATATAGGTATATGGTTATACACTCACGCTCTTTTTATCTCTCCCAATTTTGATATGTAGACGAACTTCATCAAAAACCTGAACGGCTATATATCTAAATTGTTGGAGAGAAAATACCGTGCTGATCCATGCTTGCTCTTATATTTTTTTATTATTAAAAAAAACACACAAAGAAAATTTTAAAAATAAATTTGAGAATTGAAAGAGAAAAATTATGAAGGAAAAAATGAATGTGGTGTGAAAAATAAGATAAGAATGAATATATTTATACGTGTAAAAAATTGATTAAAATAAATAAATAAATCTAACGAATGAGAGGCTGCCATGTAGCACAGACAACGATCGCAAGCCAAGGCACCGAACAGCCCCTGCCACCACAAGGGCGCGACCTATTCTCAGGCGGCAACCGGGCGACCAGTTGGCGCGGGCCTGGTCGCGGCAACACGTGCAAAGCCTCGCGCCCCTGGAAAAGCCCCACAAAAAAAAAACGAAGAATACGTCAAAGACGGTCTCAAACCCTAGCTAAATCAAATGTAACCAAAAGCTCGCATCATTAAGAAACTGCTGCAATCAAGCAATTAAAGTTCCTCCAGCAATACCTCAAAGATCGATCCGGCTTCGTTACCGATTCAAGGTTCAAACTCTGATCCCCTCCCTCGGTGCGAGCTTTGTTAATATACAGATTGAATTCAGCACTGGATTCAGAAGCTAAAGTCAAATCTATACACAACACCGGAGCAACCGGGGGAGTCGGCACGGCGAGTGCGGCGGCGCGCTAAATAGAGAAATGCTTCCCGTGGACTGGATGTAGAGTGCCGGCGTTCCGTTCGGCGGCAGTCTGAAGATGTCGAGCTCATAGAAATCTCAAATTGAATCGCTGGATCCTCGAAACATAGCCACATTTTGCTCGAAGATTCGAATCTGATTTGAGAGGGTTTAGGGGAGGGGGCGTGGAACTGAGGGTTAATTGTTCTGTTTTTTTCCTTTTCTTTTTTCTTGGCGCACGACAACTCAAAACTCCATCCCTGTTTATCCCTTCTCTCCAAATTCTTGAAGAAAATGGCATATGCCGCTGTTGCTTCACTCTCACACACCATAGATCTCCTCCTCGAATATCATCAACATTCCATTTCCCCTCGATTCAAAACTCAAATCATATCCATCCATCAACACACTTGTTCCTTGGAGTCCTTTATTGAAAGCTCTTCGAGTAGAGTCAACAACTGGGAAGAAACAATCAGGGATGTTACAACTAAGGCGGAAGATATTATTGAGCTTTTACTGTCAGATTCCTTGCTGAAATCAACTGTTGGATCATCCAAATCTGAGGTCGAAAAGGGGAAGTACGAAGTTGGATACAGTTTCGATGAACTAGAAAGAGTAACCGAGGAAATGGAGTCAATAGTCGACAAAGTGAGGGCAAGGTTGCGCATGAAAACCGTGGATGTTTCAAACGAAGAAGTGATGGAAATAATTTCTCTACTACGTGGAGGTTCGGCTGCACTAGAAGTAATTGCAATTTGTGGAATTGGAGGTACGGGAAAGGCTACTCTTGCCAGAAATGCTTGGTTTCATCCGTTAATTCATGAGGAGCATTTTGATGTCCGCCTAAGGACGACCAGAGCAGATACTTGGGTAGTCGTGATTCGAGAACTCCTGAGGTCTATGGGAGTCGAGTTTAGTGTTACTTCAGAGGATGAACTCCTTGTAACTTTATTACACAACTTAGGCCGCAGGAGGTACATTATTTTCTTGGATGATGATGTATGGAGTAAAGATGTTCTGGAAAGGCTAAAGATGATGTTACCTGATTATGGAAATGGAAGTCGAATAATGTTCACCACAAGATCATCTGACTTGGCTAAATCTGCCCACCATATTCATGAGATGAGTTTGTTGGATGAGGATCACTCTTGGAATATGCTTCGAGAAAATATATTTAAGGGGGATCCTTGTCCTTTCCAATTGGAATCCATAGGGAAGATGATTGCCAGAATCTGCGGAGGGCATCTGCTTTCTATTGAGTTGGTTTCTGGAATACTACTTGCTTCCGATCCGACCGAAGCTGCTTGGGAAGACGTTGCAGATAACATGGAGAAGATAGTTGGTTCTGATTCTGAAGTTGGTGACAGAGTTTATGGGATAGTATACCTAAGTTACATATACTTCCCTCATCATTTGAGGCCGTGCTTCTTGTATTTGGGACTTTTTCCAGAAGAGTGCTATATAGGCGTGTCGAGGCTCATAAAACTGTTGGTAGCAGAGGGTTTCGTGAATGAAAGTGGATATAAAAGTCTGGAAGAGACGGGACAAGAGTACGTGGAGGATCTTTTCAGGCGAAGGCTTGTTTCTGTGCACAGGAGGAAGTCTAATGGCAGAATAAAGAGTATCGAAGTCCATTATCTGATTCGGTATGTGTGCTTAAGAGAAGCTCATATAGAAAATTTCAATCTTCACCGTGACTCGCCGCCGTTGAAGGTTAACGAAACTATGATGTCGTGCCGGCGTGTAAGTACTTTATTTTTCTCTGATGACTTGCTTAGAGGTGTTTATGGCTCAACCATTCGTAGTCTGGTCTTATATTTGGAGATGGAGCATGGTATACTAGATCTTAGTGGCTGGATTGAAAATATTCAACTTCTCAGAATATTGGATCTGCTAGCGGTTTGGAGTTATTGTTGGCCCGTGCACACACGTAGAGGGGGGTGAATACGTGTGTGGTTTTTTAAACCTTTTTCGATTATATTCAAAAACCCCTCTTAAAAGGTCTTTGCGGAAGTGGTGAGCAAAGTGTGCAACTGATTGAGAAAAACTTTTTCTTTAAGTTATCAAAGAGTTATCTTACTTAGTGTGTTGTGTGAATAATGAATAATCAAAGCAGTAAACAAAGTAGAGAGACACAAACACTTTATAGTGGTTCGGAGCTAAAACTCCTACGTCCACTCTTCTTCCGTTCAAGGAAGGAATTCACTATCCAACGATAGAATCCGGTCCTTCGGTCCCCGGA
>JAOWBJ010168510.1:0-11745 GCA_028566335.1 Monarda citriodora | reverse complement strand
CTTGATTCTTTCCCGGGTCGTAAAGTCGAATCAAGCAGGAGGAATTCTATAAATTATAGAATTCCATTAGATTGAGTGAATGGAGAATTAAGTAATGAACTTGCTAATTCTCAATATCTCGCCTACTCTCTGCCTTCTCATTACTTTTGAAATATTACAATCCATACTATCCATCTTCACGCCAATACCTCTGCTATCGCTAATACGAGAGTTATAGCTCTATCAGATTGCCCTCGCTTTCTGATATTTTCTCATGGCTGACTTTGCTATTCCATTCAGCTATTTTGACCTCTACTCACTCTATGAACTTTTCATATACTTTAGCATGTGTGTCAACGTAATATGCTAAAATCTCCTCGGGGACGCCGTAAAGTGCATCATTTTCAGTCGCCTTCCCCTTGTCACGAGTCACGGCCTTTGCGGCGGCCTACCCAATCGGTCTTTCGTGGGTGAAGAATCTGTTGTCCTCCTCGGAACGAGTTGAGTAAGACGATCTGCCGATGTCCTTTTGCCTCTTATCAGAACCACTCGTTTCGCATGCCCTTTATGGATTTTGGAATCTAGGAATGACTCGCATAACTAGCCAAACATCCTTTAGTAGAAAATGTATCTTATTGTTGTTGGCGTATTTTTTCTTCATTGCAACATTGTAAATGTCATGATCTGTCTTTCCGCCTGGCCACTTATCTTTCTCCTCGTTGTAGTGGTTAATGAATTCTTTAATTTTTGCTACTACTCTCTTCTAATGAGATTTAAACATTTTAACGTCCCTCGACGCCGCCTCCTTAGGCTTTTTTTTAGCATAGAGGGCATGGATCCGCTTTCAGTATTGGTTTTGGCTTTGGCCAGTTCCTTCGTCGGGTCCTCTGAAATGGCTACCAACACTCTACAAGGCACACCATTTCTTTTGGAGAATACTGAATAGGTGCCCTTCGGGATGATGAAGGGGCATCTCGTCAACTACTTTGGCCTTCGCCTCGCCTCTCCGCTCGACTTACCCTTCATCAATGAAGTCGCAGTCGCCTCCATAAAGTTCGAAACACTCTCGAACGAGGCGGCGAGATTTATTGACTCCAAGCATTGAGTTGCAAAGCCCGCTTGGCCGGAATAAGTGGGCGGGGTTGGAAATCGACCAAAGTCTTGGTTGGAGGAAAGTAAGGTCAATAATCTTAACCGAAATAACCCATGAACGGCATCGAAAAGTTTGCGAATGCACCGAAGCTGATCGCCGAAGTTGGTGTGTGTTGCTCCGCCGGATATGTCGGTGGCAGTGACAATGGTAACTGTGGAGGGTCGTCGTAGTTGCTGCTGTAAGCACCGAATTATTTTTCCATATGATCTTCCATTTTTTTCAAAAAATTAGAGAAGTAAATTCGAAAAATAAAATGTATGAAAATAGAGAGTAAAATGAAGATTGTACTATGTGAATAAAGTGAAATTGAGATCTATTTATAGGAGGGATAGAACATGGAAGAGGTGGCCGTTAGGTTTAAACTTTAAATTTTGATTTAATATTTTTTATTAATTCAAAAAATTAAAAAATAAAAAAGGAAAGGAAAATGCAGCGCCATGGGGGCGCTTGCCCACCTTCCGCTGAGCGCCATTCCTGTGCACAACAAACGTGAGGGGCGCATCCATGGGCTCGTCCACCGGAAAGGCGTGCGCATGCAGATGCGTTGGGGCTAGCCTTAAAGAATTTTAAGCAAAAAAATATAATTATGATTTCACTTTTATTAATGTTAATACCTCATTTCTGTTAAAGTTCCTTACTTTGTCCCGCATCGACTTTCGAAAGAACTAATATATGATATATAACTAGCATTGTGCCCACACGTTATGGCGGAAAGAATTAAACATAGATTGTGTTTGTGTTGGAATGTGAATAAATTTATTAAGTAAATTAAAAATAAAGATTAGATGTTAGTTTAAATAATAGTTATTGGGTCTGAAAGTGAGAGTAGACCCAGAAATAGAATTAAAAAATAAAAAGAATAAATGCACCAGTCAGGAATCAAACCCGGGTCTATACTGTGCATCACTTTATGGGGGTATTTTGGACGTTTTGCATGTGAAAAAATGTTAACACTTTCTAAAAATAGGGGATGATATAATTATTATATATGATTAGCGTGTTGCCCGCGCGTTGCGTCGAAAAAAATTAATTATAAATTGTGTTTGTGTTAGAATGCGAATGAATTATTAAGCAAATGAAAAATTAAAATTAGATGTTAGTTTAAATAATAGTTATTGTGTCTTAGAGTGAGAGTAGGCCCAAAAGTAGAATTAAAAAAAAAAGAATAAATGCAACAGTCAGGAATCAAACCCGAGTCTGTACTGCGCATCACTTTTCATTTATAGTAAAAGCGGAGGTATTTTGGATATTCACATGTGACAAAATATTAACATTTCTAAAAAATAGGGGTGAATAATTATTATATAGTAAATAGCAAGTGCCCGCACGTTGCGACGGGAAGAATTAAACATAAATTGTGTTTGTATTGGAATATGAAGGAAAATAAATTAAAAATAAAAATTAGTTTAAATAATAGTTATTGAGTCTGAAAGTAAGAATACATCCAGATTTAGAATTAAAAAGAAAAAGAATAAATGCACCCGCCGGGAATCGAACTCGGATCTACACTACGCATCACTTTCTATTTTTAGTAAAAAACAGGGGTATTTTTGACATTTCACATATCACGGAAGTGTTACACTTGCTATATATAGGGAGTGGATAATTATTATATAGTAGTATAAATATAGATATACTAGCGTTGTGCCCGCGCGTTGCGGCGGGAAGAATTAAATATAAATTGTGTGTGTATTGGAATGTTAAAGAATTTATTAAGCAAATTTAAAATAAAAATTAGATGTTAATTTAAGTAATAGTAATTGGGCCGGAGAGTGAGAGTAGGTCCAGAAGTAGAATTAAAAAGAAAAAGAATAAATGCATTCGCTGGGAATCGAACCGGGTCTGTACCACGCATCACTTTCTATTTTTTTGGTAAAAATAGGGGTATTTTGGACAATTCGTATATCACAAAAGTGTAACACTTTTTATTTATAGGAGATGCGATAATTATTAAACAGAAGTATAGATAATATGGATAATCATCCCCTTAATAAGGTGGAAGTAACTTATTTCTACATGGTATCAGATTATGTCCAAATCGATGTGGTTGACATTTGAGAGACTGTTGATTACGACGTTTCAGGTGTAGTGCCGATAATTGTCGCCACCGGAGGGAGTGACTATATACTACCTCCATTTTATTATAGTAGTCCCTTTTACTTTATTGATTTTCGGGTATATTTTTCAACCGAAACCTAATACGACTAAATATGATTTTCAAATATTCTTTTTTACTAGTATATAATATTAATCTTGTACACCAGCCAAATCAAAAAAATAACTTGTTCCAAATAAACCAGATGAGCCTACAATACTTCCCTCATTTCGAGCATCCGCAGCGGCACTTCTCTCGCCCGGGCTGTCCCCCCTTTTACATGACAGCCCGCGCCCGGGCTCTCTCCCTCCTTGCGTTGCGGAAGCCCGGGCGCCGTAGCTGCGCCCAGCCCAAGGCTGTCCCGCGCCCAAACCCCAGCCCAATCTTTTCTCTCTATCTCTCTCTATTTCTACACACATCTCTCACACACTTCTCACTATTCTCGAGCCCCGTTTCCACTGCAACCAAAAATCCTCGCGCCCGGTCTCTGACACAATGCAATATAATAATAATATATATATTATTAAAATAATCCGCGCCCGGTCTCTCCGAGCCCGCCACTGCTGATGCTCTTATATCTTCCCTTAAAAAATTCTGGGTTTCTTCAAATTTTTTGAGACATGAATTAATGGAAAAAATGATAGTGTTGAGTTCCGTTTCGTATAACTATACGAATAGGGGCCAATTTTTTTAACTTTTTGAATACGAGTTTATAATATGATTTTGAAATATTTTTTATTACATGAATACAAGTGTATAATTTTTTTTTGTTTTTGTCACATTAGCCACTTTTTTCTTGCTCGACATCTAAACTTAATTTCAGACATGGAATCCATCCACTCCTCCCCCTTTCTATATTCAGTAATCTAATCATCATCTTCTTCAATTTTCTCTCTCTCCCCCTCTTTTCTTTCTTTTTTATCAGTATAATAAAAACCTCATCACTACAAAATGTGGGAGAATTAAGCTCTGAAAACACACAACACACACACACAAGAGAGAGAGAGAGAGAGAGAGAGAGAGAGAGAGAGAGAAATGAGTGAAAAGACGAAGAAGAAGGAAACTCAAAAGGTGTGGTTGTCATTCAAGAATCCACTGCACTGCAAATCTGAGCCGTCCGAAGTTCACGACCCGAGGAGAGAGAAGCATCTGACAAAGAAAACCGGCCGGTCCGGTTGTTCGAGGTCGATCGCGAATCTCAAGGACGTCATCCATGGAAGCAAGAGGCACCTCCAGAGGCCGCCTGCTGCTTCCAGCCCCCGCTCCATCGGTAGCAGCGACTTTCTCAATCCCATTACGCATCAAGTCATCTTCACCGACTCCAAATGCGAGCTCAAGATCACTGGCTTCGGTGCCTTCCATGAAGACTTCTCTTGCAGCGACGCCGACGACAACGCCGGCAGTGGAGGTACCTTCTTCGGGACTTTGAGGCCCGGGACGCCCGGCCCCGGAGACCGCAACTCCCTGCATTGCCTCAACAACTCTGCAACGACTAGGAAGAATTCGTACTCGAATTCCGATTTGAATTCGAGCTCGAATTCTCATGTCTCTCTCCGTCAAAAAAGGGCTCCTTTAGAGAGAGATGGGATGAACGGTGGGGCTGCAACTTGCCATAAATGTGGAGAGCAGTTTGTGAAGTGGGAGGCTCTTGAATTCCACCATCTCTCCACCCATGCTGGTATTTATTTATTTTGGGCACATTTTATTCATGAAAATTAGATATATATAGTTGGATATACTACTTTGATTTGTTGAATTTGTTAACGTGTGTTGGTGGATTAGTCTATATTATTTTCATCTGCCACGTGTCAGCAGTGACGGAACTAGTCAAAGGCGATTCGTCGAGGAAGATAGTGGAGATCATCTGCCGGTCGAGCTGGAGCAAGCCCGAGGCCCGGAGCGTCCGGATCGAGAGGGTGATGAAGGTTCACAATATGCAGAAGGCGTTAGCCCGGTTCGAGGACTATCGAGAGGCGGTCAAGATCCGAGCGAGCAAGCTCCCGAAGAAGCACCCTCGTTGCCTAGCCGATGGGAACGAGCTCTTGCGGTTCTTCGCCACCTACCTCACCTGCTCCCTTGGCATTGGCTCCTCGAGCCTATGTGCGTCCGCCAAATGCAACGTGTGTCGCATCATCAGGAATGGGTTCTCGACCGAGAGGGATGAGGCCAAAGGTGGGGTCGGAGTTTTCACGGCCTCGACTAGCGGGAGGGCTCTGGAGTCGATCGAGACGAACGTGGACGATCCTACGGTTAGGAAGGCATTGATCGTGTGTAGGGTGATAGCCGGGAGGGTGCACCGGCCCCTCGAGAACGTGCACGAGATTATCGGGCAGACGGGGTTCGACTCGTTAGCCGGGAAAGTTGGGTTGTATTCTGATGTGGAGGAGCTTTACTTGCTCAGCCCTAAGGCTCTGCTTCCTTGCTTTGTGGTTGTGTGTAAGAGTTGAGGAAATCTGATTTGGTTCATGTGATTTGGGGTTTGCCTAAGCCAATCGATCGTGTCACACAATCACTAAAGTTTGTGAAAGTTAACTAGTACCTTCATGCATCTTGTAATAATAGGTTACTCTTCTTTTCGGTCTATTGCATGATATTAGGTCATTTTTCTAAAATGACAAAAAAAAAATTGTTATTATTAATTCTCTCTTCTCAGAATTAATTTCAGCTATTAATTTTTCTATTTTATCGCAAGTTTGACCAAATAATTATTATTATACCATTCAAATTAGCCTTAATACTATGAGATAGTGGTAGCATTAAAAAATCGCACGATTCGATCTAAGCTACTGCATGTTACGTTTCTAGTACATAAAAAAATCACATGATTCAATTTAGAAACTCTAATTATGACAATGAAATTAAATCTAGTAGAGAGCATAATTATTATATGGCAGTAATACGGTGAGTTGTGATGATAATTTTTCTAAATTATATTTCTTGTGGCGGAAAATTGTGCAGCCATTTGTACGGCGGTTATGGCGAGATATATGGCTGAAAGTAGAGTTTTGCTTATAATGACGCATCTAATCTACCTCCAATACCGCATTCTCTCTTCAACTCTGTCTTCATCGCTACAATCTCTTCCAATCATTTTTTCACCCACCAACGACCAATCTCTGACGAGCTCTGGCGAAGTCTTGCCTAGGTATTATTTTTTTTTAATTCGCAATGTGCATGAGAATGAATTTATTAATGAGTCCTCTGAAGGAGAAGAGGATGAGGAACATGCTTCTTTGGATTACAAAGAAGCTGATTATGTTGCAATTGATGAGGATGACTAGACTTTAGAGATTTTATATCTCTATAAGATGATTTATCTTTTGTCGTTTTATGTTCATGAATTTATTTCTAAGACTTCATATTTTATTTATGAATTATTTTATCATTTTTATTTTTATATTTTTAAGTTTTAAACTACTATTTATAATTTTATAATATTATTCGTCAAATATTCACCATAGCCTGCCATATCAACCACCATATTCTCTATGGCAGTTTTTGAGAAAACCGCTATGGACCGTCATCCCATCAATAACTAATTTGGTGGAGAGACGTATCCCACTGACATAAAACACTGACTATACATTTTTGTGTGCATCACTTCCTTGTATTTCAATCCTTAATTATATTTCTTTTCTATTTTAATTTTAATCACGATTGTTGAGTTGTCAAATTTGGCCCGAATTAATCCGGACTCGACGGGTAGTTTTGGTCCACTCACAGTTTCAGCGGGCTTGAACTATGAAGTTTGAGATCCATTGAAATTTTGAGCGGGCCTGACTCGACCCGAAATACTCAAAATTCTGATGGGCTCCGACGGCCCAATTATTTTTACATTGTGATTTTCTCACGAACCGAATTTGAGCATTAATTTTTGTAGTCTGATGAAATTTTTGACCAACCCGACCCGGCCGACTTTGTCTCAAGCCCGATTGGCTCGGGCCAGCCCAACCTGAGCGTTTGACAGCTCTAATCAAGGGGTAGTAGTATAACAAGTCATCAAAATAAACACAAGGAGAATTAACCTATTAACTCACAGTGAGTTCTGTTATATTATCGTAAACTAAAGAAAAATTTATTAATAAGTTGTTGTGGTGTAGTGGTTATCACGTCAGTCTTACACACTACAGGTCCCCACTTCGATCTTGTGCAGCAACATTTTTAATTAATAATTTAATCCGGCGCAACTTCTTCTGTAGATTGACATTTTTTTTCTCCCTATTTAAACCACCGGTGAACTGTGAAGAATGTTCACCACATTATTTGATAGCAATCTATGGTAGACTTGTAAACGAATCAAATAATTTTGATTCGATTAGCCCGATTCGTATTCAATATTTTATGATTCGAATTTGAAATCAAATCTTATTTATAATTCGATTAGTTATCAAATCCAAATAAAAAATTTTGATATTCGATTCGAGATTCGAAAGTATTCGTTTATCTATACTACTATATACTAGTAATAATAATAGACCACTCAAAAATAGAAGTGTAATACTTTTTAATGTCTAAAATACCCTTATTTTTTCCTAAAAATATACATGCATAACACAGACCCGGGTTCGATTCCTGACTGATGCATTTAATTCTTTTATTTTACTTTTGAGCTTACTCTCACTCTCAAGCCCGATAGCTATTGTTTAAACTAACATCTAATTATTATTTTTAATTTACTTAATAAATTCATTCACATTCCAACACAAACACAATTTAGTATATTATAATTATTATAACAAGTCAGGATTAAGGAAAAGAGAATGAAAGGAAAGAGAATCAAATATCTATTTCTATTAATTGATATTTGGTTTGAGTAATGAGTTACTTATTACCATTACTTGAACATAGTTCTCGGTCTCTTACTTTATTATCACTACAAAGAGACCGGAAATAAATAAATAAAAAAAGAGAACCTTTACAAATGATTCAATTACATCATGTGAACCAAACACTCTATAAAAGTAACTATTATTAGTTTCAATTCCCTTAATTCACTCATTTCATTCCGAATCCATTTCTAAATCAAACGAGCACTTATACACAGTTACTTAGACATGCTTCCTATTTTGAATCAAAAGAAAAATGCTTCCTATTTTGAATCAAAAAGAAAAAGTGATACATGGTACAGTACAACCCGCATAGTATTTAACTCCCTCCTCTAATCTCATTTTATGAATATATAAACAAAATATAAAATAACAAAACTGGTAAAAAAATAAGGACAATAGGAGAAGGATTACATTATTGCAGGAATTTTATTAACAAACATTTTCCAAATCAAGATTTGCTTGTATAACCCGTCTCTTCTCTTCTGTTTTTTGTTTCATTCTTCTGACGGGCAAAACATGAACATTAAAGAGGTGGTTCCATTTTCATCGACTTCAGTGTCGAAAGGAGTAATGGTCAAACAGTACCAATGCCATAACATACAGTGCATATAAATGCTCGTGCTGTGCTACCTGTGCCACACTCAAAGAAGGGCTTAGATGTGCATAAGATTTCCAGAGAGAGAAAGAGAGAACCAGAAAGCCAATACATTTCATTACTCGAATGATGGTTTATATATAGAAAGCACAGGCGCTCACTCTGAGTTTCCAGTGTCAAAATGGCAGGGCTGCCTACAAAAATTACACAAGCAATTACACAAAGAAACAAACTACAATCGTATGCCACATTCTGATATGCTAATGGGTGTGTGTATTAATTAAAGGTGAGGTCTCTCAACAGAATATCCAACAATATGGTTCAATCTTCGAATCAGCTCTCATCTTCACCGTCTTCGCTATCATCACTGTATTAAAACAGACGGTTAAAATTTAGACAAAGATTAACTGCAGAATATCTCACACATTCATTCCCAGGGATACGTTTATAACAAGAGGAAAATTGAACAAAATTACTCGCCTGTGCTCAGGGAGCTTTGCTAATCTTCTAGCTTTACTCGGCGGCGACGCCACGCGAGGCGGCGGTGAGGGAGGGCCGGCGGCGGCATCGAACCAGAAGGAAGCGTGAGAGAGAAAATCACGACTGAGCGAGAGGAGAGAGAAGATTAAATCAGAATTAAAACATTAATTAATTGAAATAAGGTCATTAAGGGCATATTAGGCAACTTACCCCAAATTAGTGTAGAATTTGTTTTTTTATTAAGTTTAGAATATTATTTGCCTTTCACTATCTTTTTGATATAGGCAAGGGCATTACCACTTTAATTAATCTCTAAATTTTAATTGTACTACGTTTTGAGAAATTAGTAGTACAATACATGAGAGTACATGTGGGTTGTGGAATATCTATAGATTAACATAAAAGTAGTCCAAAAATTGAGTTAACCCTAAACCCAATGCTTTAATACGGAATATTATACTAAAGCAACTTACTCACATCCAGTCTTAGTTTTATCAAGAAAATAAAGCTCATGTCATCCTCAAATCTTATATAATTATTAAAATTTGAAATGGGTCAACTAAATTATACAAAGATTCTTAGGAAAATCATCATGGATGATGTCAATTAGCAAGAGAAGGGCATCCATGTCATTCTACTATTACTTCAATCCCTCGGGCAACATTTTTATTTATACTTTTCGAACACACATTTCCACCAAAATCTAGTTGAATTTTAAAATATCATTTGAAGTATTTTTTTATGGGATACTACTACACTCAGTGTATCCCGTAAAAGAAAAAAAAATTCGAAATGATATTTTAAAATCCGTAATGAGTTTCAATAAAAATGCGTGCCCAAAAAGTCAAAACATAATGTGATATAATTAAATGGATGAGGATAGTGCTCCCTCCGTCCCGTTTTATTAGTCCGGTTTGACTTTTTGACTTTTTTCGAGATGCATTTTCATCGTTGCCTAATACAAGTTTTATAATATTGTTTTGATTTTTTTCTTATACGGGAGACGTCTAGTATCTCGTAAAAAAAACTTGAAAAAGCTATTTTAAAACTCGTATTCGGCAACAAGAAGAAATATGATGGGATACGACCCAACACCACTTGAGACCAATGATGAAGCTCACTTAATTTCGGCCCACCGGTCAAAGCTCAAGGATTCGGCCCAGACAAATAACTCAACAATGAGACTCCGGCCCATTCAACTCCGGTTCAAAGCTCCGTTCTACGAAGCAACCAACCGGAGTGCGAGTAACTCCGGAATATCAGCCATTTCGGTACTTCACTCCGGAGATTTCATCCTCGTGGACTTGGCATTTTTCCATAAATATGCTGCAAGCTTATAGCGAGTCCGGCCAGCGACGTGGGTGACATGGCCATGCACAATCAGTACCCACATCGCACGTCAATCCTAACCACCTCCAAGCGGTTATACACATTCCTATTGTGCCTACCGGCCCAACCCAGTTTGTACAGGTGTATAAATAGCACCGTTCGTAGATTAGAAAGTTTACGAACTATCAATTATTGTACTCTACTCTAAAGCAATAAACAAGCATACTACTTTCTCCCGTGGACGTAGATTTACGTTAGTAAATCGAACCACGTAAATTCTTGTGTGAATATCACTATTTTCTGCTATTAATTACTTCCTAAAAATCTGCACTCGATCAAAATACTTGCACAAAAAGTCAAAAAATCAAATCGCACTAATGAAACGGACGGAAGAAATATAATAGTATTTTAGAGAGAGGGAGCGAGCATACAACTTGAGAAGAAGGAAGAAGAAAAAAGCCTTAAACTTTGATTTTTTAAAAAAGGATATAAAAAAAAACAAGAAAACCAAGCGCTGTCCCTCTCCAGAAACAGGCAATGAATGAAAGAGACGGATAAACAAATCTGGACCGTCAAAAAATATGTTTCCATTCAATCATTTTTGTCTCTCTCAACTCAAAAGGGCCACTTCCAAACAGAGAATATTTAATGTAAGAAAATGAGATATAAAAAAAAGAAAGTTGATTTGTCAAAATAAAGATGATTGATACCCACAAGCCACAACCCAAGAATCTTGACTGTACTAACTTTCCCCTTAAGGCAATCCATTACCTTAAATTTTTCCTTAGTTGCATTCCCTTTTGGGTTAAAAACCCAACTATCCACTCACCTTTATTTATTTATTTTTTCACAAAAGTTGCCATTTTGAGAATTTCTACACAAGTTTTAGGAGTCACTTTCACATGTTTTTTCCTTACATTTTATTTTTTATCTCAATTAATTACTCTCCCCAAATTTGAAAAATTATGGGAACAATTTCAATAGGTTTGCATCGAGTGAAAAATGTTAGCTGGGGTTGAAAGGTTCCATACAAACTGTGCAAATGTAAAACTTACAGTAGATGCAATAAATTGGATATAAATAAAGAATCTTAACTATCTCTAATTTGAAATAAGGGTACACTTCGATGAATACAGTCACATAATGTCATCAGATTCATATTAACATTTTTATTTAATAAGATTGACACTCTTATTTATTAAATAATTATGTTAAAAATTGTAATTTTTATTCAATAAAATTATTATTTTAGACTGGATTCACCATGAGTTCGGCCGCTTCCAAA
>JAOWBJ010168403.1:0-11747 GCA_028566335.1 Monarda citriodora | reverse complement strand
TTAATATGATTGGCACCTTGAGTCGGCCACACCGTGTGGCCGACCACATACAAGTTTTTGCCTTTTTTATAAAGAAGTAAAAAGGAAAAAATTGTGAAGTCCAAAAAATTACAGATTCACAAAATATATCCATTCAAGTAAGTTCTACCTTTTGTCCGAGAGGTCGATTGATCGATCGTGCTTTTATTGGACCTTTTGTTATGACGAAGAGAGTAAAAAAAAAGGGAAGAATGCTAGGGATTTATGCGGTTCGATCCGTTTGAGACAAATCTACATCCACGGGGGAGAGGATAAAGGTGTTTATTGCTCTAGTGTATGAGAGTTTGAGAGATTGTGTGTCCCCCTCTTCTCTCCTAGCGCCCTTATTTATAGGCTTACAAGTATAATCCTTATTTAATACAAAGTCTAAGCCCAAATCGGACAACCTTGGAGCTTTATCTATATCTTTTCTATTATAGATATCTGAATCTCTATCTCTCTATAATATGTCTTCGAGATAGGCTTGGAGTATGAGTCCTTCTTGTGTTGGAGTTTAGCTGTGACTGGGCCGAGCTGTTCTCCGAGTGGGCCTTGTGTTTGGGCCAAGCTCTTCTCGAGGTCCATCTTTGTTGGGCCTAGCTGTTAGGCCATGTACTATCACCCCCCAAAGAGAGGTAGGGATGAAGATATGATGTGCAGTAGGACAGATGAGTAGGGTTGAATGTGGTTGCAAATCGGTTGCCTTCGTCGAGAATATATTGACGAAGTCAATAAATCACACCCCGCTGAAAAGGGGTGAGCTTGCGAACTGATTGCCCTCGTCGAGATGGACGAAGTCAATCAAATTACACCTCGCTGAAAAGAGGTGAGCTGCGAACAGGCCTGCGAACTGTTTTGTAGCGAGCTGAATCTGAACGGTCGTCGAGCTGAAGCACTGACAGTGTCACTTACTTTAATTAATGCGACGGTTCGACTCCCGATACTGGCGGCCCAATAGGAATGCAGGATTTTGAACCTTCACCTAAAATCAGGCTTATAGGGCACGCTTTAGGAATTCAATCTTCACTTTTTCGAACGGAAAAAATACCAAATACTCTCTGCATTCTTTCGCAACGTCTGGTGAAATTGTAATCTCTGCTTCCTCGAAAACTTCCGAGAGACCAGTAAGTAAACAATGGCATCTTCTTCTTCTAAATCTGTTGCTTCTAAATTAGAATTCTCTATTCCCTCGCGTCAAGTTCCCGCCGCTGTAGATTTTTATTTCACAGGGCAGGAAAGGTCTAAGCCGGATTTTGTTGCCTATCCCGACGTTGTAGATTATGGAGTAGTAAATAGTTACGCCTCCTCACTTTCTTTGTCTTATGTTAGGGATTTTTTTATCTGAATTCCCTTTTCCCCAAAAATGCTTCTTATATTATTCTGGGCCCGTTGGTAAGGTTCGTAACTGTATATGAGGACGCTCTGCATAGCGGCCTTCATTTTCCCCTGAATTATGCCTATCGTGATATGTTAAAGACGCATCAACTGCCACTAGGGCAGTTGACTCCGAACTCGTTTGTTCTTCTTTCATTTTTGGAGTATAAGGCTGGGGAGCCTATGACTCGGGATATGATCTTCACCTTCTTCATCTTTAAGATATCATCGAGCTGGTACTATGCCTCACCGCGGACCGATTTTAAAGTTCGCATACCGAACAAGGTCCAAGGCTGGCACTCGAAATATTTCTTTGTTCGAGCTGTCGATGTAGGCGTACCAGAATTCGCTTGGCGGACTGAAACTTTAGACAAGATAAAACCCTCAAAGAGGTACCTTGCCCTGTGAATGATTACAGGGTGAAGTCCGACCCTCGTGATCCATCTACCGCGGTGGAGACGGTGAAGGGTCAGGATCTCCTTTTCGATGTTGTTGTTTTCTTGTTTAAGTCTTTTTCCCTCTTCTCCGAACTAACGTGTCTTGTTCGCTGTCCGCAGTGGGTCTCGAGAAAGTATTGGTGAAGAAGAAGAAGACCAAAAGTTCTGTTGGAGCCGAGCCAATGGTGTCCGCTTCCAGCTCGAAGAAATGATCAAGGAATACTCGGAGACATATCTACAAAAGTTTATTATAGGAATTCACAAAGAAACGATCCAATTAATCAAGATACACAACGCGGACTGTTACTGAGATGCTGTCCCCACAGAGCGAGGATAACTTTCCTGTCCAACAACCCTTTAAGAGGCTAAAGCCGGGGTTGAAGGATTTGGTGGAACTCCCTGTTCTTATTGAGGGGACAGTCGATCTGACTGCATATCAGATTGACCCACCGGCTCTCTCAGATGTTGAGGTAATCGTCTTTATTATGTTGTAAGATCTTGTACTTAGTATGGCATGTGCTAACTAAGCTGGTGCGACCTGTGCAGAGGGCCAAAGACATGATCTCGCGGGGCATGTCCCTGCTAGAGAAGGGGGCTGCCGCAAAGGTCGCGGCGGAGACGTCCGATCAGGTCGAGCAACTCCGCTTGAAGCTGGCCGAGGCTGAAGTGCGAGCTGCCTCACCTCGCCAAGGGGTGATGACAGGTCGCCAGGAGACGGCTTTGGCTAAGGCCGAGCCCAAAAAGATGGAGAAGGAATGCGACGACATGAGGTCAGAGGTCGTCACAGCCCAAGGCCCTTTGCTGCGGGCTTTTGCAGAGAGGTTGCTCGGGCGATAGGTCAGCAGGCCGGAGCGCGGGTGGCCGCGGAGGAGGAAGAGGACGAGGTCGGGGATTTGACCTTGATGCTCCGATCAATATGAACTTCAACTCTAGCGAAGATTTTGTGAGCAACTGGCTTAGCTTTAGTTCGTCTAATAGGCCTTCCCAGCCTTAATCGTGTAATAGATATGTAATATGTAAAATTCCTGTCTAATATGCATTAATTCCTTGTGCGAACTAATTTACTTTTGTTTTGCGATGACACACGTCACTGCTCCTTCGAAGTATAATTGCTTCTTCTTTGCGAAGACCAAAGTCATGGCTGGTTTGAAGCATAAGTGCTCCTTCTTTGTTGTGACCGAAGTCATAGCTGTTTTGGAGTATGGGTACTTCTCGTTTGCGATGACCGAAGTCAAGGCTGGTTTGAAGTAATGGTTCTCATTTTTGGGACTTTAAACCCTTATGTCGGGTAACTTTTAGTCCGGAGATGTATGTTATCTCATATGGTGGCCAACCTTAGAGAAATTATGTGCGAATTTTTACGTATAAGTGAGGCGTGCAAACATATAATGAGACTCATGAATGAATGAAAGAATTTTTATTAATAGAGATCGGAATTCCGAGAAAATAAATAAAATGGGAAATTTACATGAAATCCTAAGAATGCAATTCTAAATGTCTATCCTATACTTCGTCCACTTATACATAAAACTTCTTCAGATTGGAAATATGCCAAGTACGGGGTAAGAGCTCACCAGATAGTTAGGCGAGCTTATAAGAACCCTTGCCGAGATCCTTTGCGATCTGGTATGGTCCATCCTATATGGTTTCCAATTTTCCGAGCTTCTCCGTTTTACTGACTTCGTTATTGCGAAGTACAAGATCTCCTACTTGGAAGTGATGGTGCTTTACTCGGCGATTGTAGTAGCGATCTACTTGCTGTTTGTATCGAGCTTCCTTTATGAAGGCGAGTTCCCTTTTCTCCTCCAGTAGTTCTAGATCAGCTCGGAGGTTTTCGCCATTAACTTCCTCAGAAAAATGTATGATATGAGAGCTCGGCATCCCAGTCTTGACTGGTATGACTGCCTCGGTGCCATAGACTAAGCTATATGGCGTTTCTCCATGCGAGGTTCTGGGGGTAGTCACATAGGACCACGAGACATTGGGTAGGTTCTCCACCCACCTTCCTTTAGCTCGTCATAGTCGAGTCTTCAGTCCATTCACGATTGTTCTATTGGTGACTTTGGTCTGTCCATTGGCTTGAAGATGGGCCACCGAAGTGAACCTTTGCTGGATTTGTAGCTCTTGACACCACTCTTTGAACACTCTGTCTGTGAACTGTGTCCCATTATCTGAGACAAGAATGTGAGGTATTCCAAATCGGCAGACGACATTCTTCCATACAAAATTGAGGACATTCTTGCTCGTGATTCTGGCCAGTGGCTCAGCCTCCACCCACTTTGTGAAGAAGTCAATTGCTACGATCAGGATTTGAAGTTGGCCTCGGGCTTTGTCGAAGGGTCCCACGATGTGGATCCCCCATTGCATGAATGACCACGAGCTTTGCATGCTGGCAAGCTCGGTCAGAGGAAGTCGTTGCACATTCGCGTGGATTTGGCATTTCGGGCAACTCTTGACCAGCTTGGTTGCATCGTGTGTTAATGTCGGCCAATAATATCCACTCCGCATAATCTTCTTTGACAGAGCTCGGATTCCCATGTGGCTGCCACAAGGCACTTCGTGAACTCGCAAAATGTAGTCCGCTTCGCCGGGTCCTACACACCTTAGTAGGGGTTGGAGGTAGGATTTTCGGTAGAGAACACCTTGCTCTAGTGTGTATTTTAGCGATCTGGCGATGAGTTTTCGAGCCTCGAGCTTGTCATTCGGCAGTTCTCCCTTCTCCAAATACTCTCGGATCGGGGTCATCCAGTTTGGCTCGTCATTTATGTCACTTACTTCAGCTTCGTCAATGCTTTTACTCCGGACGTCTTCGACTGGCGAACTGGATGAAGTAGATGCTAGCTTACTTAAGGCATCAGCTCGGAGGTTCTGTCCTCTTGGAACTCTGATCAGTTCGAAGTACGAAAACGTCTACCGCGAGCTGTTGACTTTATCGAGGTACCTTCTCATTTTTTCTCCGCGAGCTTCACTCGTACCCAATATGTGGTTCACAACAACTTGGGAGTCGTTATAAACCTTTACAGCCTGTACATTGAGGCTCTTGGGGAGGCGAAGTCCATGGAGGAGGGCCTCATACACCACCTCATTGTTTGTTGTTGGGAAAGCAAATCGGATTGAGTAAGTTACCTCGTGTCCGTCCAGACTGATAAGTAGGATTCCTGCCCTGCTTCTTGCTTTCCCCAAAGCTCCGTCAACTTAAACCTGCCAGCAGTTCGCAGGTGCTTCCTTTGACAGCTCGGTGTTTACTCTCTTCGGGGTCAGTTCAGGAGCTTTTGGATCCTCTTTGAACTGGCCTCAGCTAGGAAATCGGCTAAGGCTTGTCCTTTTATGACTTTTCGGGGATGAAAAGATATTGCATGCTCCCCGAGTTCAATGGCCCACTTTGCAATGCTACCTGAAGCTTCAGGCTTCGTGAGGACTTGTCGAAATGGCAGGTCGGTGAGGACTTGGATTGGATGTGCATGAAAGTACAGCCTCAATTGTCTTGCAGTGTTGACCAGCGCAAGGGTGATCTTCTCCAGTGGCTGGTACCTCAGCTCGGGCCCTTTGAGTGCTCGGCTTATAAAGTATACAGGGAGTTGGCGACGCCCCTCTTCTCGGATCAGCACTGCACTAACTGACTCGTCTGAAGCGCCAAGGTACAACGACAGAGTTTCTCCTTCCTTCGGAATGGATAGTGTGGGGAGATTGGCGAGATAACCTTTGAGATCGTCAAAGACTTTGCGGTGTTCCTCCCTCCATTCGACATTCGGCGCCTTCTTCAAAATTTAGAAGAATGGGAGCTGCTTTTCTGCCGCCTTTGAGAGGAAGCGACTCAAAGCAGCGAGACATCATGTTAGCTTATGCACATCGTGGATCGACTTGGGTACCGTCATATCTTTGACGACCTGAACTTTGGATGGATTTGCCTCCAAGCCCTTCAGCGGTATCCAACAGCCCAGGAACTTTCCAGCTCGTACCATGAAAGTGCATTTTTGCGGGTTCAACTTCAGGTTAACACTCCGGAGGATGTCGATGACAGTTCGGAGATCGCTTATGCAGGTACCCTCCTCTCGGCTCTTGAAGACTATGTCATCGACATAAACCTCAACGATCTTCCCGATGTGGGGCTGAAATATCTTGTCGACCATCCTCTGGTAGGTCGCCCCTGCATTTTTTAGACCAAATGGCATCTTTCTATACGCGAAAACCCCAAAATCAGTAATAAAAGCTGTTTTGGGGGCATCTTCACTACTCATTAATACTTGATGATACCCTTTATACAAGTCTAAAAAACATAAAAAGGCTATAGCCAACTAGGGCTTCTACTTTTTTATCTATGTTGGGCAGGGGATAACAATCCTTTGGGCAGTGTTTATTGAGATCGGTATAATCTATGCACATCAGCCACACCCAACTTTTCGGACCATCACCGGGTTGGCTATCCAGGTCGGGTACTTGACTTCGAACAGAACGCCTGGAGCAGCTGCTTCACTTCATCCTGGATGACCCGGTTCCTTTCCGCAACGAACTGTCGCTGCTTTTGCTTCACCGGCTTAATGCTGGGATCGATATTAAGCCTGTGAGAAATAATTTTTGGGGACACCCCGGTCATGTCAAGGGGTGTCCATGCGAAGACATCTCTATACTCCTTGAGGAGCTGGATCATCTGCAGCCTGAATTGAGGTGGTCCGACAGATCTAACCTTGGCGATCTTAGTGGGCTCGACGTCATATAATGGGACCTCCTCAGTCAACGGGCCTTGGGCAGACGGTGTCTTCTCTTGTTCCAGCTCCGCGATCTACTTTGATTGCTATATCTGGTGGTGCCGCTCCGTTATTTTGGCACCTCGCAGCACGATCTGCATGCACTCATGTTCCCGCTTCTAGTCGCCTCTGACCGTAACCACTCCGTTCTTGGTCGGAATTTTTATCATCAGGTGGTAGGTCGAGTAGACGGCTCTAACCGCATTCAGCCAATCCCTTCCAAGTATGATATTGTAAGATGACGGGGCTCGTACCACAAAGAATTGGATGGATGTGATGGAGCTCGCTGGAGATCGCCCTACATGACAGGAAAGCTTATAACTCCATCGGGTCGCGTTTCATTTTGCGCGAAGCTCTTTAATGGCAGCAGTGCTGGGGTTAACTGAGCTGCATCAATGCTCAGTTTATCAAAACACGTTCTAAAGAGAATGCTGACGGAGACTCCACTGTCTACGAACACCCGATGCACCAACTTGTTCGTGACCCCAGCCTGGATGACAATGGCGTCGTGGTGTGGAGTCTTAGCCGGGACCGGATCGGCCTCGGAGAAGGTGATGGCCTGCTCTCTCTTCAGCCTCTTTCCGGTGGGCTCCTCCAGGCTAGGTGTTTGTGTGATTTTTGTGTCTATTTTACGATAGTATTTTGTATTTTGTGAGTTATGTTTTTGCGTGTTTTTGTTCCCGTTTATGTGTATTTTTCGTGTTTGTGTTATATAGGAGAAATTGGTGAACGAGCTGTCAATTGGGTCAAGAAGAGAAGAAGAAGTGAGGAGAAGGCTGCCCAACCATGGCTTCTTACCCCCAACCATGGCTGGCTACCCTCAACGCTGGTTGGCTACCCCCAACGCCGGTTGGCTCGGATTTCAGCCCCGAATTGCGGAGCTAGGCCAGCGACTGCTGGCCTAGCCAACGGGCGCTGGCCAGCCGAATTTCAAGGCTGAAAATTACCTTTCTTAGCTAGGGTTTTGACCCCTATATATATTGGACATCTTTGTGAACCCTAGCACACCATTAACCACGACTTTTATTCAGTTTTTCATAGTTTTAGCTTAGTTTTATTACTTTGGAGCTTTTGGAGATTCAAGACTTGAAGTTCAATTCAATCAATCGGTTTTTCGTTCTTAAACTTTGCCTTTCGTTCTTGTTCTTGTTTATTGCTTTAATTTGCTTTCTTGATTCTCCTGAGTTCTTAGTTTAGGTTATTGTTTTCTTTATTGTTTTGTTTAGGTTTAGATTTTGATTAATCGTTTTTATTGCTTTCGGTATTTAATTCGTAGTCTAGGTTAGATTTATTGCCTTTGTTTCTTGCTTTGATTCTAGGTTAGATTTAATGGCTTTGCTTGCTTTCAATTCTTAGATTTAGGTCTATTTATTTTTCATGCTTTATTTGCTTCGTTTATTGCTTTCTTAGAATTAGGTTTATTCGCTTTCTTTTATTTCCTATGCCTAGGTAGTTTTACTTGCTTCCTCTAGGTTATATTTACTGTTTTCTTTACTGCTTTCTTTTACTGCTTTCGTAGGATTTAGAAAACCCCCTCTTAAATTCTTGTGTTTAGTTTTAGGGTGTTTAATTTTTGTAGTGTGTGTTTCTACATAGTTAATTCCCTGCAAGACTTTCCTTTGAGATTCGACGTTGGGTTACCTTACTACTTGCTACTGTAGATCTCTTTCTATTGGGAGCACGTTTAGGTGAAACACTGGCTGGGAGGCCAACACCCGCTGGACCCACTGTTATGATAAGTAGTTCACCCATTTTCTCCTTATTTTCATTTTGTGTGTGCGCGTTTGTGTTTTGTTTTCTTTTCGTTTCTTTATTTTCGTAGATGTTATACTTGTTTTTGTGTTTTGTGTTTTGTGTTTGTGTTGCAGGTTGCGAGTTTTGGGGACTTCTCGAATGACTCAACATTCGTCGCTGCTTTTCGTGTGTCGTCTTTTCGGTTCCATCTGATCCCTTTTACTTACGCTTTGACACAATGAGGACATTGTTTGCTTTAAGTATGGGGGCATAAGCATGTTTTTATGTTTTTCTTAGTATATGTCTTGTGAGTTTTTGTGCAAATCCTTAATAATCTGTAATGACCCGAATTTTAGAATAATAAAATAAGCAGTTTCGCTTCAATGTTTCAAAGTATGAATGTTTCTAAAGAGAAATTTTTAAGTTATTTATATGATATTGCCAAGGCGAAGCATCATGAGTGCCTAAAAAGTTGAGAAGCGAAGAGTAAGTATTAAGCTTAATAAGAATAGCCAAGGCTAAGCAAGTAAATATGTGAAAGCAATCTTTAAATCTCTTGAGTTCATTCCTTAGAATGAAAATTAAAAGAGGAGCGAGTCCGCTCCAAATAGTTAGGAGTGACTCGAAGGTTATCTGGGTTTCAAAGAGCAAGGAGCGAGTTCGCTTGATCAGGCGAGCGCGAGTTGCAAAGCTCGCTTAAACAAGTCCTCTTATATGGATGAAAGCAAGATGAAAAGCTCGAAGACGTTTCGAGCGGACAACGCGAACAAGCGGATTCTTTGCCTCCTGCTCCGAGAACGAAGAGGTTACATGTGAGCGAAGAGGCTTCAAGCGATTTCAAAGAGAGCAAGTTCGCTTGAGGTAGTCTGCTTGAGGAGCGGAGAGCGAGGTTGGCAAGAGTTGACTCGAGAGTCGCGCCAGGCGCATTTATTAGACGTCAGTCAGTTTTTTGAGAACACACCACAGCCTAGTTGACCAAGGCTAGATGTTCTTTTCTGCAAAAGTTGTTTCAACCATTACTTTTATTCAAAATATTAATCCAAAAACATTTATTTTAAAAATCGTTATTTCTCCCCGTTTATTTTTATTCAACTCAAAGGGAGTAACACCCCCTATAAATACCCCCACTCTGAAACTTATTTCTTTCATTGCAACATCAAAATATTTCTTAAAACTTAAGGAGAGGAGAGAAAGGCCGAGAGTAAAGAAAGGTAGCCGGAAGTCTTAACTTTTCAAGAGTCGAAGTCCAAGGTAAAACCACTTCTTCAAATGTTCAAGTGTTTTATGCAAAGTTTGGCCGGAAAAACCTTTCCTAGGAACAAACGATGATTTCTTTGTTTTCACTAAGGTTTTGTTTATACTTAAGCTGTAATGGTTTTAAAACCATCCTTGGTCCTTTTTGTTTTCAAAACTGCCATGACTAGAGTGGGGTGAAACTAAACCAAAAAGGGTTTCTACCGAAAATATTTCTTTAGTCAAATGTTTCTCTTGAAAACATTGAAGGGTTTTGTTTTTGTTAAAGAGTTCCTGTAGTAAGAGAGTGAGCAAGTATATTCTACTAGAAGTGTTTTCCCAAGATAAGACGAAATAACCTGAAGCGAGTAGAGTGTCAGCTAAGAATATGCTTCTTATAAGTATTCTCGTTATTATGTTTTAAGGGAGCGTGAAGAAAGAACGAAATACGTGAGCGAGAAGCGACCATCACTTGAGCAGCCAAGAGGTGAGCTTTCTAACTAAAGTACCCAAAGTGGGTTAAGACCCTCGAGCGACCAGTCGCCGAGCGGATTATTTTAAAGTGAAGTTTTGAAGGAGCGGACTCTTAAGTCGCTCTCTTTTAAGTTCTGTGTTGTGATGATGTTGCTATGAGGTTTCATAAGGCCTAATGGTCGGCTGTGTGCAAGGTTTCATGATACGATCGGCTAGAGTATATGTTGCTCAGGTAAGTGCACTAGGTTCACTCTGCTCAGGCAGGCGATCGAGGTTCTAGTGGAGAGTGGCCACTCTCACTAGATTAGGTTATTAAAGGGCAGATATGGCAAAGGCTTCACAGTAAAGGTTTCACGAGCTAAGGCTCAAGGGTTTTAAATGAGTTATTTCTTTACCAAGCTATTACTGTTAATCCATTGTACTCAGCCTTGTACGCATTTTCCCTGTGTGCATGTTGAGCAGGTATGATCGAGATGGAAGTGATGGCGAGCAGGTTTTGGTGGAGCGGTTTCATGAAAAGGCGCTTGGTGATGCAAGTCTTCATACTTGTATCTGTGAGTTTTGTTCATAAGAGTCTAGCTATAGATCCATTTCGCTCATAAGGACCAGGTCTTAGAGCCTCGTCCATCCCTATGTTTGCTGCCCCATCCCTTCTTGTGGTTGAACCTGCATAGTCCATAGGTGGACATCCTTTTGTATAGCAGGACAACTGCTGGACCCCTGCCCACACCCAGGCCACTCCTCTTGTTGAAGCTTCTCTAGCCAACAAGCGTCTGTGAGGGGCCAGCCTTCTTTTTAGCCTTCTAGATTACATTTTCTTTTCAAACCCCTCTCAATAGTAGTATCGCTCAAGTATTGAACACACTATCTTTGTACTTAGTCATTTGTTTCAATTGTTTCTATCCACTTGCCCTTGTAAAAGTATTATGGATGTTTTGTGTAACAAACTATGATGAAAGTATTAAAAAGAAGGGTTCACTTAATGTATAGCAAGCGATTTATTATTTCGCTCGGCGAAGGCCAAAGTTATGAGTTGTTGTCTCAGAGTTATAGATTATTATTTAAGGCTTCAACGAGTTTGCTTCCAAGATATGGTTTTCAATAAAGTTCTTAAAGCGAATTAACAAGTAAATAATCCTCATTGTCGAGCGCATGATTTTCGCTTGACCTAGAGATTTACCCCTTTCTTGGTTTCATACGACACGTAGCGATTTTCCGGGCCCACTTTCCTTGAATCCGGGTCCGGGTCGTTACAAGCTCGTCTCGCACCAGCTCCGCTACCACTTAAAAGCTTCGTCCAGGAAAAGACTCGCCCGGAGGAAGTCATCTCTCTCCCGGTCACAGTAGGGAGTGCAACCACAAGCTCAACCGCGGTTATTCAATTCTTCGTGATTAAAGCCTTCTCACCATACAACGCCATCCTAGGACGAGATTGGGTCAACGCGGTCCGGGCTGTGTGTTCCACTTATCACCTCACCATCAAGATCCCCACCAAGGGAGGGATCGTGGTCATACGGGGTGATAAAAAACGAGCTAAGGAATGCATGAAATTTCCCTAAGAGGAGCAGCAATGCCGACCCAACACCCGTGATGATTCCCAAAAACTCAAGAACAAGTAAAGATGTAAAACACGTAAAGGAACACCGAGAAGTAACGTGGTTCGATCTACGTGAGTAGATCTACGTCCACGGAGGTAAAGGGGGTTTCGGCTTGTATTGATAGCAAAAGAGTA
>JAOWBJ010168293.1:0-11750 GCA_028566335.1 Monarda citriodora | reverse complement strand
TTGGAGGTTCTTGGGGTAGTTCGGTATGACCATAGGACTTGAGGGAGGTTTTCTACCCAAAGTCCCTTGGCTCGATCCAGTCGAGTTTTCAGCCCTTTTACTATGGTGTTGTTTGTGACTTTGGTCTAGCCATTCGCTTGAGGGTAAGCAATCGAAGTGAAACGTTGTTGAATCTTCAACTCTTGACACCATTCTTTGAACTTTTTGTCCGTGAACTGGGTTCTATTATCTGAGACGAGGACGTGAGGTATGCCAAAGCGGCATACTATATTCTTCTAGACGAAGTCGAGGGCGTTTGCGCTTGTTATCTTGGCTAAAGGTTCGGCCTCGACCCACTTCGTGAAGTAGTCTATTGCTACGATCAAGAATTACATCTGCCTCAGAGCTTTTTCTAATGGTCCCACAATGTTGATGCCCCACTGCATGAAAGATCATGGACTTTGCATGGTGGTCAGATCGGTCTGTGGCTCTCTTGGAACATTGGCGTGGACCTGGCACTTCGGATATTTTTTGACAGGGATGACTGCGTCTTGGATGAGGGTTGGCAAGTAATACCCCCACCTCATTACTTTTTTGGCTAAGGCTCGAGCTCCAATATGGCTTCCGCATGATCCTTCATGGACTTCTGCCCAACGATCACAGCTCTCTACAATCAATGCACAATACAAACTCGATTGCTCAGAAGTGAAACAGCTCGTTAGATTAGATGGATGTTTGGCTAAGCTTATAAATAACTTATAAATTATTGTTACTAGCGTGTTGCCCGCGCATTGCGCCGGGAAGAATTAAATATAAATTATGTTTGTGTTGGAATGTGAATGAATTTATTAAGCAAATTAAAAATAATAATTAGATGTTAGTTAAATAATCGTTGTTGAGCCTGAGAGTGAGCGTAGGCTCAGAAGTAGAATTGAAAAGAAAAAAGATAAATGCATCAGTGAGGAATCGAACCCGGGTTTGTATTGCGCATCACTTTCTATTTTGGGAGGATGCAGAGGTATTTTGGACAATTCGCATATCACAAAAGTGTAACACTTTCTATATATAAAGGGTTGAATAATTATTATATAGTAGTATAAAAGTATAGATATGGGTAAAAAGTACCATTTCCTCATCATTTTAAACTTCCTATAAATTTATTTTAAATTGTTATATGAAAATATGGTAATTTGAATTTCATATTGATAAATTTTCTTTACTTGATATAAAATAAAAAATTCTCTTATATCTAAAATTCTTCAAAATTACTACTCCGTATTAGAATTAAAAACTAAATGTGATGCATTGCATTTTGCTAGTAAAAACTAAGTATGGTATATTAATGTTTTCGTCAGGAATAGAGTAGACAACTACACTCAAACATGACTTCATCACAAATCAACTACACGATCACATGACTTCAACAAATCAAGTACACTATCTCGTTACTTCATCTCCTCAATATCTATTTGCTCATTTTGGTGCAGAATCATGGCTTCCACCACCGTTAGTAGGCCTAAGAAAAATCGACGATTTCGTCAAATGATCAAAACCAGAACCAGAATCAGAATTAGAATCAGAATTTACAGTCCAAATAGACCTTGCATGCATCATAGATCACCCATTGTGCCCCGGTGAGTTCTGATCATCAGAATACGGAGAGGAAGGCCCCGAGTGCATAGGCCCCACAACCTAGCTTGTTCACGGCCTGCGATATTTACACGAGGCACTAATTGGTGGATGTACACGAGAAATTTAAAATATGATAGTAGAGGAAGTAACACGTACATCGACCACTGTTGCTCCCTCGGCGTTGGTGAGGAACGAGACCAAGTTATCTAACGGGTGTGAGGGGGTGGCGCAAAATACCCTGTCTATGTAGCCGCCGGTGAAGCTCACGCCCAACAGCGTCCCGTTGCTGCACTCCTCTTTCGGAGTTGGGATGGCGTACGTACTTGTACAGCTTCCACCGTGTTCTCAAACGCCGCAAACGTCATCATCGTATTTGCACACGCATTTAGCCACATTATACTCTTTCATCACACAATGCTTGAATAAAACACAAATAAATTGGTGCAATTGCATAACCGAACCGGCATTGAAAAAACTACAACGAACCAGGTTCCGGTCAGTTAAGATTCTTAAGAATCGACAACATACTTACATGGAATTTGGCGCCCCCGTAGAGGAACAATCCCTTAATGAAGCTGACACAAACAAAATCCATCATCTTTCACTCCATTGAATTGAATCAAAGTCACAAAAACAAAAGAAAAAAGAGCAATGCACACATCCTGAAATTCCTCGAGCGCTAACAATCTTAGTGTTATGGACTGTCAGACGAGCCATGCATGGAACCACACTAGTAAGATATTAACGAGTCATGCATGGAACCACACTAGTATGATATTGTCCGCTTTGGGCCAAGCTCGTACGATTTCATTCTTAGACTCCTCTATAAAAAGCCTCGTACAAGTGAAGTGGCTTCTCCCCTAATATATAAGGTCTATCTACCTTATATTCGAGATGTGGGAGACCCAACAAACTTCCACTCAAACAGAAGGACCACATCACTGTCCTCCCCTCCAATTTCAGATTGCAGACGCATTCCTTCACCCGTAGCTCCACATGCTTATCTTAGTGCTATGGACTGTCAGACAGACCACCGAACTACACTAGTATGGTATTGTCCGCTTTGGGCCAAGTTCGTATGGTTTTGTTCTTGGGATCCTTCCCAAAAAGTCTCATACAAGTGTGGTGGTTTCTCCCCTTTTATATAAGGTCCATCTACCTTATATTCCAGATGTGAGACTGATTGTTTAACCCAACAAAAATCGTAAGTATGCATTGAATCTGTATTATTTGTCGTCACGCAAACAGGGTCTCGCTGTAACTGCCGTCATAATACAATCTATTCTCTGTTTTTGCCCGTGGACGTAGCCAACACAACGTTGATAGACCACGTAAATTCGTATATCTTATGTTTTTGTTTGTTTCGATTATTCAATTACTCTATTCCGTCATAACAATCAGGAAGGCCATCACTCAAACCTCTAGCAAAGGCAGGTTGAGTTTGGACTCGAACCTTCACTGCCTCCAAAAGGCAAAGCTGGCAATGAACTCAGCCGATGCAGACCTGGCTCGGTAGATCAGCGTCTTGTACTTGGCAGCATACTCGGCTCCAGCTACATCGGAGTAGTACTTCTTGAAATACTCAGTACAAACCGTATTTGAAAGTTCCTTGAGCGTTATCGTCGAGGAGAGTCGGAGCCTGTTAAGGTATTTCCTCAACAAGCCTAGGATTTGGAGAAGGGATTCTCCGAATGCTGTAGAGGAAGCTCGGAATAAATGATCTACGAACTGGGTTCTCCGAAAAATCCATTCTTGGAAGAGGGGAATTCTTCGCCTTCAGCTAGTTGTTGAAGAAAGATGAAAATTTTGATGAATCTTTGTCCTTTCTGATCACGGAATTCTGATTCTCTATTTCAAAATAATTTGGTATTTTAATTTTCTTTTTTGACCATCAAATTATTACTAAAAACAGATAATCTGATAGGCTGGAAAGGACCTGAAGACAATGGGCCCGGCCCAGTTGATATTTTATGGTCGATGTAATTGAATAAACATTGTTAAAATTGCAGAATATTAAATTTGACAAAAATACTTTGAATTAATAATAATTCCAACCTCTCAGTTCAAATCATGATATCTAAAATTCAAGCATGTACTCTGTTTGTGGGGAATCCGAATCTATGGCTTTTAGTGCAATATTTTAATATATTTGTCTGAAAATATGTTTCCAATTAATTGTCTACATATAAAGTGTTGCTAATTAACTTTTGTTATAAATATAATTTAAAATAATCATCGATTCAAATATAAAACTCAAGCATGCGTGCATTATATTTACACAGTGTAACAATGTTTCAAATCTTCAGATACAAGATTTAATTATCAAGCTTTGTTACATTGTTACTTAATTATTAGAATATTTAAATGCATGAAATTTATAATTTAAAAATAATTATTAACTTGTTCTTAAAGTCCGTACAAAAGTAGTATATCCATAGCAATTTCTTTTAGATTTTCTTTTCTTTGATAGAAAAGGAAAAAATTACAAACCAAAATTAAATACTACCTCCATCTTATCTATATTACTATACTAGCGTGTTGCCCGCGCGTTGCGCAGAAAAATTAAATATAAATTGTGTTTGTATTGGAATGTGAATGAATTTATTAAGCAAATTAAAAATAAAAATTAGATGTTAAATAATAGTGATTGGGTTTGAGAGTGACAGTAAGCCCAGAAGTAGAATTAAAAAAAAGAATAAATGCATCAATCAGGAATCGAACCCGGGTCTGTATTATGCAACACTTTTTATTTTTGGTAAAAAGCGTAGATCGTTTAGCCCCGTTCATCTTCGGCGCAAGAGCGCTCGATCAGTGAGCTATTACGCACTCTTTCAAGGGTGGGGTATTTTGGACATTTCGCATATGTGTAACTTTCTATTTATAGGGAGTGAATAATTATTATATATATATATATATATATATGAAAATAATCAAATGAAAACTAATTATAACGTGAAATCTAAAAATTTTTATAGGCCCTTGATTTAAGTAAATCTACGATTATAATTGAGTATAATTTTTCTTATATTTAACTTGATTTATTGAACTGAAGGGATGTTTATGTCATAGACTCGTATGAATATAATTTATAACCGCTGCATTTCCTAATATTACGTGATTCTAGAATAGGTGATGCGTTACTTTTCAAATGCTAACGTCTGGCTTTTATATTTTTTTAGTTATTTGTTAATGTATTATTTAATATTATTTTATAAAGGATTAATACATGTTAACTTATTTATTAAGAATATCTACTCATTATTTGTTCTTTGAACGAATTGTTTTTTTACCTATACAAGCAAAATATATTTAAATTAAATTATGAAACGCATTTTTTGTGATGTTTCTCCTAATATTTTTAGTCATGATGTATTTTATAAAAAATGCATCATTTTTGTAAATAAATTAATACTTCATTTGTTTTTAATAATAATATATATGTATGAGAATTTAAAGGAATATGTACAATAAAAATATATATATATTGTGCATCACCTTTATTATGCATGATTTTTAATTGTATGATGCATTTTTAATATTATCTCTATATTATTTTCGTTTAAAATAAGCACAATGAAATGCATTTATTGGTCATCAATTTCCCACAGACGACGCCAATGATCGATTATGCTTTTTATGGGCTCGTTAATATGCAAAGAACGTAAAGAAAAGAATAGGAACGCAGTGGATTTACGTGGTTCGATCCGCTATGTTGGCAGATCTACGTTCACGGGAGAGAAAAAAGAACTTTGTATTGGTTTTGTGAGTATGAGTGTGTGTGTGTGTCTCCTATGCTAGGGCCTTTCTTTATAGGCTTACAAGTAGAATCCTACCCTAATTTGATATCCAGCATAACTGGGATTATTGGGCCTAATAGATATACTTGAGGCCTTTTGTTAATATCTATTTACATGAGATATATCTGAATCTCTATCTCTCTATAACAGATCTTGGGGATAGGCTTGGACTTAGACTTGGAGTAGGAGTCCTCATGCAGTAGGAGTACAAGATGAGCTGGCGCGAGCTGCTGAGCCGGATCGTGCGAATTGGGTCATGTGATGGTCTGCGATCTCTTGGGCCTGGATTCTTGATGGGCCTTGTCTTCGGGCCTGATAGCGTTGGGTCAAGCTCTTATCGAGGTCCATATTTATTGGGCCTCGTACTTGGGCCTAGGTATTAGACCATGTACTATCACTTCCCCCCCCCCAGAGGTAGGGGTGAGGATAGATGAATGTGTTGGAGAATACTTTGCTGTAGAGAGGCTTCTTCTGAACTAATGGCCCCCATCGAAGAGGACACGAGCAGGGGGCATACCCCGTTGGAAAGAAGCGAGCTCGCAAACTGGTGGCCCCCGCCAAAGTGGACGCGAGCAGCGAGCATACCCCGTTGGAAAGAGGCGAGCTCGCAAACTGGTGGCCCCCATAAAAGTGCACGCGAGCAGCGAGCATACCCCGTTGGAAAGAGGTTAGCTCGCGTACTGATGGCCCCCGTCAAAGTTGACACGGGCAGCGAGCATACCCCGTTGGAAAGAGGCGAGCTTGTGAACTGGTGGCCCCCATAAAAGTGGACGCGAGCAGCGAGCATACCCCATTGGAAAGAGGCGAGCTCGCGAACCGGTGCCCCCCGTCAAAGTGGATGCGAGCGGCGAGCATACCCCGTTGCAAAGAGGCGAGCTCGCGAACTGGTGGCCCCCGTCAAAGTGCCGCGAGCGACGAGCATACCCCGTTGGAAAGAGGCGAGCTCGCGACCTGTGGTCTAAATGTGAAGGGGCGCGCCTTTCAGACTGACACAATGTCAGTTACTTTGCATTAAATGCGCCGGTTGGGCTTTCGAGGTTGGTGGCCCAATAGGGTTTGAACACGTCTATCCGCCAACTTTTGAAGTGTATATCGGAATCTTTGTAAGAAACCCCTCTTCCACCCTTACAACTTTTCACGAAAAATACCAGAAATTCTCCCCCAAAATTTCTGCATTTCCGCTGTTGCTGTTGTTGCGGTTGCTGTCACGGTTGTTGATTTTCCTTCTCCCCGCACAAAATTCTAAGTAAGTATGGCTTCTACTTCCTCAAAATCTGCTATTTCTAAGTTAAATTTCTCCATTGCTGCGCGCGATTTGCCCGAAACTGTAAATATATATACTATGTAGGGCAGAGTAGATATATGCCTTCCACCGTTAGTTATTCTGGTGCAGAGGGTGTGGGTAATGTGAGTAGTTACCCATCATCATTGGATTGGTCCGCAATTAAGCAATTAGAACCTTATTTGCCCGCCATACACCTTTCATCATTCCTGGTCCTATGGACCGTGCCTCTTGCCCTCCTCGAGGCTTTGTAACTGTATACGAGGACTCGCTTCGTAGCGGTCTTCGATTTTCTCTCCCTAAGGGACTTAGGGAGTTGTTAGAGATCCATCATCTGCCACTAGGGCAGTTGACTCCCAATTCGTTCGTTTACATGTCCTTCTTGGAGTCCGAGGCTAGGGAACCGGCGACTCAGGACATGATCTTGACGTTTCTTAGGTTCAAGGTCTCCTCTAGTTGGTATTATGCCACACCTCGTCGTGGCATAAAAATTGACCTTCCAAATAAGATTCAGGGGTGGCACACGAAGTTTTTCTTCGTGTGGGCTGAAGATGTTCGCGTACCGGAGTTCGGATGGCGAACTGGTACGTTGGACAGATTGACCCCAGTGAATCACTATCCCGAACTTCAAAAGAGGTTGGAGGGGAGGTGCGGGGCGAAGTCCGACCCTCGTGATCCTTCTGCTGAGGAGGAGACGGTGAAGGGTAAGGATCGCTTTTTTTCTGCTTTCTTCTGTATATTTTATGATATTCCTTCCGTCGTCCGAACTAACGAACTATTTATTTGTGGTCGCAGTGGGACTTGAGAAGATTGTGGTGGAGAGGAGAGGGGCCACGAAGTGGCCTGCTGTGGACGTGTCCGTCTCTCAGTCCAGTTCGGAGCGAACTGTGACTGAGTGTTTGTCCCCGAAGATCGGGGAGCACATTCCCCCTGAAGTCCCCCTTAAGAGGATAAATAAATAAGGGGATGAAGGAGAGGGAGACCCCCACCAATTTCCTGCTAGAGGCGGCGGTCGACTTGACCGTCGATCCAGTTAATATGTCGGTCCTCTCCGACGCTGAGGTAAGACAGTGATTATCATTATGCTTTATAATAGCTTTAAGTTGTAGTGACATCCATTTTGCGATCTGTGCAGAGAGGCCGGGACTTGATCTTGCAGGGCTTGGCCCTGCTGGAGAGGAGTGCGGCCGCGAAAGTCGCGGCCGAGAAGGCTGATGAGGTCACACGCCTGCGCACCAAGCTCGATGCGGCTGAGGCGCGGACTGCAACTGTTCGCCGTGAGCTGGCCGCAACTCGAGACGAGGTGGCCTCGGCTAAGGCTGAGGTCATGAAGAAGGAGAAAGAGGTGGGCGACCTCCGATTTGGTATCGTTGCTGCCCACGGCCCGGTTCTGAGGGCATACACTGAGAGGCTTCTCCTCTCCCGGCGATTTATGAGGCTGGCGTCTGTGGCCGGCAGTGTCCTTGGCGAGGAGTTCGCCGTGGATACCTTGGAGGCCGTCAAAAAGGACTTCCCGGACTTGGATCCGTCCAAGTATGATGTGTCCAAGCGGTCTGCCGAGGAGACCAATGATGTCCTCGCTGGGGAGATCAAGGGGGTGTTGGCGGATAGGGCTGAGCGCGGTTAACCGTACCGAGAATTTCGGTTAACCAAAACTGATAAGCCGAAATACCAATAACCATTTACCGGTCGACTCATGATACCGGTTAACCGATTACCGATGTGGTTATAGTATGCGGTTAACCGAAATAACCGGTTATACCGAACTATTGTAACCTTTTTTTTATTTTCTTTTGTTTTATATTTTGTATAATATGTTATTTTTTAATATATATAATTTAATTGTAAATTTAGTATTTATTTCAATTTTATCGGTAGCGGTTTACCGTGTCGGTAAACGGTAAATTACCGAACCGACAACTTCCCCTAATGCACTAACCGTTTACCGTACCGAACCGCACGAATTCGGTTTCCGATTTACCGAAAAAACCGATGGTTTCGGTGATTTACTGATTACCGGTACCGAAATTCTCAGCCCTAGGCGGAGTCTCCACTGCTGAATGAGCTCGAGGCGGCCACCGATCTCCTCACCGTCGATGCGGTGCAGTCTGCGGCTGCGGAATGCGACGAGGAACTGGAGGCAGCTTTTGCCCGAGCCGGGGAAGAGGAAGCTGGAGGAGAGGAGGCTCCTAGGAATGAGGAGATCCCCCTGGTGGAGTCTGAAGCTAGGGTTTGACTTCTCCTTTGTACCTTTTTTTTTCTTCTGTAGCTTGTACTTACAGTGCCACTCGGGCACTGCTTCCAAATATAAATAAAGATCTCGTTTTCTGAACTTCTTGTCTTGTACTTTGTGTCTTTTTATCAGTATCCGTCTCCTGAAATGTTTGATGCTTCTCCATTCTATCTGCGAGTAAATGAGTTGGAGGATGCCCTTGAGGTCGCAAATGGTGAAGTAGCTTTTTGGAAGAATAAGACATCGCAGTCTTTAGCGATTGTGCCTGCCAATGTGAGCTCATCTCGCGACATTGGTAGGGAGATATTGCACTGGAAGGAAGAATATGGCTGAGCAATGATGGAGTGCGAGCAGTTTAAGAAGGCCGCACAAGTCAAGTATGACGAACTTCATGCTTGGTACACTGTCCTTCAAGATGAGTTCCAGCAGACCAAGAAGGAGCTGAAATGCACAGACAAAGAGCTTGAACAGATGAACCAAGAGATTATGGTCTATGAGCTGTATGTGAAGCGAACTGGTGGCGTGCCGATCTCGGAGGTGCGGAAGCTGGTCACAGCTTGCAACAAGTACGGTCGAGATCCAAAGTGCGAACCCATGGTGCTTCATGAGAAGCTTCTCGAGTTAAGAGATATAGCTCGATACTATACTGTAATTCTGGATCGGTACCCTTCTCTCAGCAAACTTGTGCGTAGTTTGTCTTCTGCAAATGAGGCCGGCTCATCGTCTGCTGTGGTTGCTCGGCAACCAGCGCGAGCTGTTAGTATTCAGCAAGCTCAGCCTGCTGCGATTAGAGGGCGTGGAGAGGGTCGATCAACTGGTCGTGGAGTAGCAGGTCGCGGAGCCGGAAGAGGACGAGATCGCGGCATGGACCTAGATACTCTTTTGAACCATGATTTTGAGGCTTTGTAGAACTTTTCCGATATATGGCTGAGTTTTAGTCCAGGCAATAGGACTCGTAGATCTTGATATAATAGATATGAACCTGTATCGTTGAACATCTTTCTTGTCCGCAATGATATGTATTGTTCACCATAACTCTAGTCTGCGAGCTGCGATCTTGTCTTACTTCTTGTTTGCAACGACATATGTCTATGCTCATTTGAAGTATATTTAGCTTCTGTTTTGCGATGACCGGAGTCATGGCTGTTTCGAAGCAATGTTGCCCCTTGTTTGTAGCGACCAAGGTGGCTACTGGTTCGAGGTATGCACTTCTTGTTCGCATTGACTTAAGTCAAGGCTAGTTTGAAGTGGTGTTGTCTCTTTTATGGGACTTTAAACCTTATATTCGGGTTTATTGAGTCCGAGATTAGTGATTTCTCGTAAGGTGGCCAGCCTTAGAGATTTAATGTGCGAATTTTTACGTATAAGTAGGGCATGCAAAATTATGTATGAGACTCATGAATGGGAAAAAAAATGAATTTTATTAATAAAGAAAGTCGGAATTCCTTAAGAACAAGAAAGATATTTATATGATGTCTTAACAATGCAATTCTATATGTCTATCCTAAGGTCTCCGACTTATACATAAAACTTCTTCAAATTGAAAATATGCCAAGTGCGGGGAATGGGCACACCAGACAGATGTGCGAGCTTGTACAAACCCTTTCCAAGATCTTCTGCGATCTGATACGATCCTTCCCATGTGGCTTGCAATTTTTCGAGCTTTTCTGCTTTGCTGACTTCGTTGTTGCGGAGTACAAAGTCTCCACTTGGAAGTGATGGTGCTTTACTCGGCAATTGTAGTAGCGAGCTACCTGCTGCTTGTAGCGAGCTTACTTGATAAATGCGAGCTCTCTCTTTTCTTCCAACAAGTACAAATCTGCTCGGAGGTTATCATCATTAACCTCTTCGGAAAAATGTATAAAACGAGAGCTTGGCATTCCGATCTCGACTGGTATGAACGCCTCGGTACCATAGGATAAACTATACGGTGTCTCTCCATGCGAGGTTCTGGGCGTAGTTCGATAAGACCATAGGACATTCAGCAAGTTTTCCACCCATAATCCTTTTGCTCGTCCCAGTCGAGACTTTAGTCCGTTCACGATAGTCTAATTGGTGACCTCAGTCCGTCCGTTGGCTTGATGATGTGCAACTGAGGTGAACCTTTGTTGAATGTTGAGTCCTTCGCACCATTCTCGGAATATCCTATCCGTGAACTACGTCCCATTGTCCGAGACTAAAACATGTGTATCCCAAATCGACAGACGATATTCTTCCATACAAAGTTGCGGGCATTCTTACTTGTGATCTTGGCCAATGGTTCGGCCTCTACCTATTTTGTGAAGTAATCAATCGTGACGATCAGGAATTGCATTTTCCCCGGGGCCTTGTTAAAGGGTCCAACTATGTCAATCCCCCATTGCATGAACGGCCACGGGCTTTGCATGCTGGCGATCTCTGTTTGTGGTAGTCGCCGCACATTGGCGTGGACTTGACACGGCGAACTGCTCTTAACCAGCTCGGTTGTATCGTGAGTCAACATTGGCCAGTAATATCCATTTCGCATTACCTTTTCGGACAGTGCTCGGGGTCCAATGTGGCTGTCACAGGACCCTTCATGAACTTCTCTCAGGATGTAGTTCGCTTCTGTTGCTCCTACACATCGCAAGAGGGGTTAGAGGTAAGACTTTCGGTATAGAACGCCTTGTTCCAATGTATACTTGAGCGATCTAGCGAGAAATTTGCGAGCTTCGAGCTTGTCATTAGGTAACTCCCCCGTTTCCAAGTATGTACGGATTGGGGTCATCCGGTTGGGCTCATCGTCGATGTCACTCACTTCAACCTCATCTATACTTCTGCTCTTGATCTCCTCTACTGGCGAACTGGT
>JAOWBJ010168185.1:0-11751 GCA_028566335.1 Monarda citriodora | reverse complement strand
TCTTCTCCAATGGCTGGTATCTTAGCTCGGGTCCTTTGAGTGCTCGGCTTTTGAAGTATACAGGGAGCTGGCGACGTTCCTCCTCTCGAATCAGCACGGCACTAATGGACTCATCCGAAGCACCAAGGTACATTGACAAAGCTTCTCCCTCCTTCAGAACGGACAGCGTGGGGAGATGGGAAATCAAAGGCTTTGCGATGTTCCTCCCTCCATTCGAAGTTCGGTGCTTTCTTCAAAATCTGGAAGAATGAGAGCTGCTTTTCCGCCGCTTTTGAGAGGAAACGGTTTAAAGCAGTGAGGCACCCCGTCAATTTTTGCACATCGTGGATAGGCTTAGGTATCGCCATGTCCTTTACGACTTGAACCTTGGATAGATTTGCCTCCAGGCCCTTTTTTGCCATATCCAGCAACCGAGGAACTTTCCAGCTCGCACAAATGTGTACTTCTGCGGATTCAGTTTCAAGTTAGCAGCTCGGAGGATGTCGAAGACGGTTCGGAGATCGCCGATACAGGTACCCTCTTCTCGGCTTTTCACGACTATGTCATCGATATAGACCTCGACAATCTTCCCAATGTGGGGTTGGAATATCTTGTCAACCATTCTCTGGTAGGTCGCTCCTGCATTTTTTAGACCAAATGACATCTTTCTATACACGAAAACCTAAAAATCAGTAATAAAAGCTGTTTTGGGGCGTCTTCACTACTCATTAAAACTTGGTGGTACCCTTTATACATGTCTAAAAACAGAAAATACTATAGCCGACTAAGGCTTCTACTTTCTTATCTATATTGGGGAGGGGAAAACAATCTTTCCGGCAGTACTTGTTGAGATCAGTGTAATCTATGCACATACGCCATCCTCCTCCTGCTTTTCGAACCATCACCGGGTTGGCTATCCAGGTCGGATACTTGACTTCGAACAGGATCTTCGCTTAGAGTAGCTGCTTCACCTCGTCATGGATCACCCGGTTTCTCTCCGCAGCGAACTGTCGCTGTTTTTGTTTCACCGGCTTGATATTGGGATCGATGTTAAGCCGGCGAGTGATAATATCTGGGGACACCCTGGTCATGTCGAGGGGTGTCCATGCGAAGACATCTTTATAATCCTTGAGGAGCTGGATCACCTGCAGTCTGAGTTGGGGAGGTCCGGCGAATCCAACCTTGACGATCTTGGTTGGTTCATCGTCGTATAGTGGGACCTCCTCGGTGAGTGGGGCTTTGGAAAATGGTGTCTTCTCTTCTTCCAGCTCCACGATCTGCTTTGATTGCTATGCTTGATCGTGCCGCTCAGTCATCTCGGCACCTCACAGCGCGATCTGTATACACTTATTAACCCGCTTCTGGTCGCCTTGAACAGTGACTACTCCATTTTTGGTCGGGATCTTGACCATGAGATGTATGTCGAGCAAACAGCTCTGACTGCCTTGAGCCAATCCCTCCCAATGATGATATTATAGGGCGACCGGGCACGTACCACAAAAAATTGAATGGGTGTGGTGAAACTCGCTGGAGATCGCCATACGGTGACGGGCAAGCTTATGACCCCGTCAGGTCACGTCTCCTCTTGCGCGAAGATTTTCAATGGCAAGGGCGCTGGGGCTAACTGAGCAGCATCTAGGCTCAATTTATCAAAACACGTTATGAAAAGAACACTCACAGATGCTCCACTATCAATGAACGGGTGCACCTGTTTGTTCGCGACCCCGGCCTGGATCACGATAGCACCGTGATGAAGGGTCTTGGCGGGGATTGGATCGGCTTCGAAAAAGGTGATAGCCTCCTCTTTTCTAAGTCTCTTGCCCGCGGGCTCCTTCGAGCTCGGACCCCGGGCTTCGGCCTTGAGGGAGGACTTGGTATGCCCCAATGGCAGTCCGGTAATAGCCTCAATTGTCCCGTCGAACTGGGGCGTAATATCGTCATCATCATCCTTGGGTTCCTGCTTCGCCTTTTTGTTGGCATGGCAGCCATCCTCCCCCCGATTGCGACGTTTCTTGTTCTTTCCTTGGCCATTGCCATGGCCTTGATACCTCTTGAGGGTACCATCTCGTACCAAGGCCTCAATACTTTCTGCGAGGTCGCGGCACTCCTCCGTGTCGTGGCCGTGATCCTCATGGAAAGTACAATATCGCTTCTTTGACCTGCGATCAGTCGGCCTCTGCATGGGGCGGGGCTTCTCGAACAGGTTGGTGTGCAGTTCGTAAATCTCTGCACGTGGCTTCGTCAAGGGTGTGTACTGAGGCTGGTCTGGGTTTTGACGTGGACCCAGTCTGGACTCAATACCTTGATGCGGTCCAAGTCGGGATGACACTGGACCGTTCTACAACCTCTCGTGGACGTTGTGGCGGCCTGAACTCTGAAGACCGCGATCTGCGGGGTTGTTTCTTCTTGCTAGATGATTCGCCCTGTCCTGGTCGCGCTATCACCGATCAAAGTCATCGGCTCGGGCGTATTCATCCGCGATCTTCCAAAGGTCGGCCTGTATTTAGGTTTCTCGCCTGACGAGCTCCCGGTATAGGGCACCGGGTCACAAGGCATTCTAGAATGCCAAAATGATCAGCACATCGCTGGCATCATCAACTTTCAAAGCCTCCTGATTGAACTGAGTTAGGAAGTCGTTGATCGATTCCCCCTCCGCTTGCTTGATGGTCAACAGTTGCACCGGGGTGAAATTCGGCTTTGCTTTTTGGTAGAACCTTCTCTTGAAGACTTCCACGAGTTTGCGGTATGAGCCGATACTGTTTGGTGGTAAACTATCGAACCACGCCCGAGCTGTGTCGACCAATAGCTCGGGGAAAACCTTGCACATGTGAACCTCCTTCAGGTTTTGGTTCCACATGTTGTACTGGAATTGACCAAGAAAATTTCTTGGATCCCTTTGGCCGTCATAAGGTTGGATGTTGGGCACCTTATAGCGGCTCGGGAAGCGAGTTTGGCAGATTTTCTTGGTAAACGGGGTGGTCAACAACCCGTATGCGTCGAACCCTCCACCTCGGTGGTGGGATCTTCCCTCTGATGGAGACCACGAAGGAGACCGATCTCGGTTGTGATGCGACCTATGGTGTCGGGGCGATAGGTTATGTCGGCTGTGGTGGTGGCCTCAGTCTCGACTTTGGCTGCAGCCTCGAGACGCATGTCGAGGCTGAGTGCGATCTCGACTACGGCCTTGCTTCCTTTCCCGGACAATCTCCAGGCTCGGGTCCTTCTTCTCCCGATTGCGGGTTGATCCTTGGTGCTCCTGCGGGCCTTCTTGGTTGAGGCCCTTAGTTCGCTGGATGTATTGGACAAGTTTGTCCTCGTTCTCCTCCAAGAAGCCTTGGATTATAATGTCTAATCCGGAGTGCCGCTAAGCAGCGGCGTGTTGGCTCCCCTCCTTTCTGGAGCCGACCTCGTTGCCTTCCTTGTTGACCAGAACGTTCTCCGGCACAACGTTAGGATCTAGATTCACCACGGGATCCTTCCCGTGTGGGCGCGGGGCGGTCTCAGCATCTTTGTTGGTGTTGTTGTTGTTGCCGCCAGCGGCTCTAGAGGCATTCGATCTGGAGCGGTTGGGCCGAACTGTCGAAGTGGGCTTTGAGCCGAGTTGGGCCTGGTTGGGCCGATCTGAGTTGGATCCTGTGCTGGGGTTTTGCTGTCTTCGGAATGGGCCTTAAGTTCGGGCTAAATAGCGTTGGGCCGAGCTCTTATCGAGGTCCATCTTTGTTGGGCCTCGTGCTTGGGCCTAGTTGTTAAGCCATGTACTATCACGTGCAAATTTTAAACAAGACTACTTAGGGTTCGTTTGGTTGGGATATAAGGATACGTGGAGATATGATTAATTTGTTGGGTCTAAACAATATTTGGTACGCAAAAGTTAAACATGGGATAGACGGAAAAATCTGAAAGAAAACAGTAAAAAGGTGGTGGTCCGGGACCAAACGGACTTTAACCCAGTACCAAACGGGAATACAGGGTAAAAATTGAATTTAATACCTATCCTCTTTCCCCTCCAATTAAACGTGATAGAAATGTTCTTTATGCTAAATTGTTTAAACAGACCGCATGTAAATAAAATACTACCTTCCGTTCTCGTTGAACGTGACATGTTTATTATATTATACAAATTCTTTGAATATGATCGAAACAAAGGGAATAATATATATATATATAATGAAGAAAAAAATTATCCAACTATGATCTCTTCTTTTGCATAATCTGGAAATGTGAAACCTTCTAGTAATAATTAGAGTACTCTTTCCTACTCATTTATAAAAGGATATGTATGAAGATGATGCCTTATCTGGAATTAATTAGTCCTGATTAAATTAAGATATGAAAGCCACTGCAACCTTTAGCTAAAGAAAGCTACGTCGCATGCTAAATCGCCGATTTTTTTTAATAGCAAATTTTAATCTATTTAAATTATATAATCTGTATTAATTGGGTATCGAACCTTGGGCATCTGAAATGAGATCTTTGCTCTCCATCACATGTACACTAAGCTATAAGCCTAGAAAAACACTACATATGTCGCTAATTAACTTTCTGCACTGCAGGAGATCCGCGCTCGACGGTGGATGCGTCCTATTTTTTTTTATGGATAATATAAGTGTCGTAGTGTTTCATAAAAGAGAAAAAAAACTTCAAAATGATATTGTAAAACTCGTATAAAATTTCGGTGAAAATGCGTGTTCGAAAAGTCAAAAAAACAAACAGACCGCATCGGCTGGAACGGATGGAGTACTACATGTTACACATACACTACAAAAAAACGCGGGGTCACCGACAGAATAAATCCGTCGGTGACCACTACATTTTCGTCTCTGACCACTCGTCGGAAAAATGCTTGTCGGTGATCGAGTCACCGACGGGAAAAATGTTCGTTTCCGATCACCGATGGCATCACCGACGGACATTCCGTCTCTGAATTCGGCCGTCGACTGTATTTTCCGGGTACAAGTCCGATATTTTACGGGTGGATCACTGACGGACTGTCCGTCTATGATCACCGACCACTGATATCTGTCTCTGATCACAAACGGCATATTCCGTCGGTGACCCAACGCCGGCATAATCCCGCAGATGGTTTCAGTTTTCACCGACGGACACTTCCGTCGGTGACCCAACGCCGGTTGGGCGGCCAGCGCTCGCTGGCTCGGTACCGCAGGTTCCTTCGGTGGCCACCGAATATTCTTTAAAAAAATTAATTAATTAATTAATTAATTTTAATTTTATCATTATTAATTTATTTGTTTTGGCACTTGTTTCCCGAATAATGTATTGTATTGATTAATGTATCGAATTCGCATAAACAAATAAATAAATAAATTAAATATTTAATAAAATATTCAAATATTAAATAAACAAAAAGAAACTGTATGTTTTACATCAAGAAGGGGGAGGCTGGGGAAACTGCGTTCTGATTATCCGGTTCATCTCCTCCACCTGTTTCTCCAAGACTTCATGTCTTCTCTACTCCTCAGCTAAGGCTGTAGCTAGGTTTTCCCGTTGCGAACGTTCTGATGCGAGCCTTTCTTCCATGCTGGAAAACAGCTGAGTCCTGAGCAGTTCTTGAGAGAGGGAAGCAGAAGCTCTGGTGCTTTGTGTTGAGCCCCGGCTGAGTTGGCTTTCCCCGACGGATCCAGTGCCATAAACCCAGGACTTCTTGGGTCAGGTTTCTTTCAGATAGATCTCGTGGAGATCATCCCGTCCCTGTTCTCGAGCAATTGTCTTGATCCTCTCCTAAAATTTGAAATTTAAATGTGTTAGATTACACGACTAAATTAAATATAATTAAAAAATATAACGAAAAAATTTAAATAAAACTCACATCAAGCCGTCGATCATGATCTGTGATATAAGTGCCGTCAGACCTCTTGTGGTTGTGGAGGAACAAGACGTAGGTCATGTCACATGCCGACCGTCCAGTCTGTTCGACCTGTTGAATCAAACAAAAAAATTAATATTTAAATAATTTAATAAATTAACATGTTAAAAATAAAATAAAATTAAATAATTCACGTACCATCGTCTGGGCGACGACACGTGTCGACCTGGACCCTCCGGCATGCTTGCTCTTCCCAGTCCTGGGTCCATCGGGCTTGGAGTTCTGATTCCTCTGGTTGACCGCCGACTTGTTCCGGACAGCCTCCGAGTCCCAGTACTCTTGGATGCCGGCCTAGTACTCCTCACTCATGTACCCCGGCCTCTCCATATGTTCGCCCTTACTGCACTTCACCAACCACAGCGTCTTGACATCGCTCAGGTTGTCGGAGAATCTCTTCTGGGCCTTCTTCTCCCACATCCGTCTGACCTCCACTTCCATGTCGCGCTCCCAGTTGTAGCTCATCTGAAAAAAAAATTCAAGTTAGTTAAAATTTATCTAATTAACAAATATGAAATAAAATAAATTAAATTACCTGAAATTCTTCCCAGTACGCCTCCTTGACCACAGGAGGAGTCAGCTTCCAACTATATCCTCCCGGGTTCACACGCCTTTTGATGTTATTCGTGCAATTCTTCGCAATGTCAGGACACTCCAGCAGAACATTAAAAAAAACAGAAAAATAATTATAAATCTATAATTATAAATTCGGGATTTAAATTAAAAATTAAAATAAATAATACGTACCCGTCGGCATCTCTCATAAACAAAAAACGACTGTCCTGTGACTTCGGCCAAGTCACAGCAACATTTGGCGGTCCTAGTGTTCCTGACCCTAGACACGGGAGCAGTTCCACTAGTTTTCATATTGGACTAATTTAACGACATAATGGTAGTATGTTAGAATAAGTTTTCATATATATAACAAACAACATCAAACAATCAAGAAAGATTTCAATTTAGCATTCAAATTTCGAAATACCAATAATGAAACGAAAGAGCCTCCAGAATGAAATTGAATACATAATTTCCAACTAAATTTTAATCTACACTTGCAAAGACAACCATATACCAAAGGGAAAAAAACATAATATTAGTGCCTCACATTTCACTCATCCCTCAAAAGCAAGCACAAAAGCATTCTTAAGGGCCCATGTTTTATTTCACAATATTCTCATTACCATATATCAACACCAACATTAACTACATAACCATACGAAACATATCATAACTCATATCATATCATATAATTAAAAATCAAAAAATTAAATAAAAATGGGAAAAGTAACCTTGACCATCATCCTCCATCTCTTCCAAATCCGGCAAGCGGCGGCAGGCGGCGGCTCCGGGAGGGAGGGAGAGAGAAGAGAGAGTTAGAGAGAGAGATAGAGAGAGACATAAAGAGGGAGGGAGGGGGAGAGAGAGAGAGAGGGAGGGAGAACTTACCTATGGCGGCGACGGTGGGAGCGGCGGCGGCGGTGGGACGAGCGACGGCAGGCAGTGAGAGAGGAGAGGCAGAAATGAATAGGGTTTCCCGGAGCCGAGTATATATATGACGGTCCGCCACTCGGTGGTTACTGACGGATAGGTCCGTCGGTGACCAAAAAGATACGTCTTTTCGACCGTTGGCGCGTCTTTGGATTTGAAGGCCCCGGCACGAGAATTGTGAGAAACACGAATTGTTCCTTCATGCACAACCAAGGTGGAAGGTTATATGGAGTGACAATAACCGGCCAATATGAATACTGGCGACCCGATTGATAGAAAGGCGCAAAACCATCTGTCGAAAGGCTCAATCTCACGTTTCTTGTCTCGAATGCAAAATCAGGATAAACAGCATTTAAGTGCTTCAATGCCGGAGAGTCTGCCGGGTGGCGCATAGTCTCATCGTCTGTAGAAGAAGCATGCCAACGCATATGTTCAACTGTTGCTTTGGATGCATACAGCCTCTGCAATCTGGGCGTCAAAGGAAAGTAGTGCATCTGCTTTGCAGGAACCCTTTTTTTTCGGCAACTTTCAGATGCACGAAGGTTGTCCTGGTAACGTGATGTACCACAAAATTGCAGCTCTCCAATTCGTGGTCATCTCCCCAATAGAGCATGCAGTTACTTGGGCAACAATTAATCTTCTCGACTGGAAAACCTAACCCACGCAGTTGTCTCTTCGCACTGTAGAAGTTTTCGGGACACGGATTGTCTTTAGGTAGAGCGGATTTCATAAGGGAAGACAACTCATTAAAACCCCGCTCAGAGATGCGATTTTCTACTTTTAGTGCTTGTTTGGTTGGGTAGTGTTAGCCCTTGTTGGGCCTATGTTGTGTTACAACAAGGGTCAACACGGTTGTTTGGTTTTATGGTGTTCAACAAGGCTCGGCCCAGTTTTTAATCCGGGCCCGATGATTTTTTAACTATTCTAGCCGTTGTTCCATACTTGGGTTAAGGTAGGTATTTGTTTTTTGGGCTTTGAACAGTAAACCGATGTTGACTTGGATTTTACAATATTGTCCCTCACTCATTGAATGCCTTTTCAATTTCAAACATAACCTTCATCTCTTTGACGGGAATATCGGACCAGTACGAAGCATCGCCGCTGTCGTCTCCTAGCGTACCGGCTTCGTCTCCGAGCGTACCGCCTCCGTCGCGCGGCGCATTCACGATACACATCACACATCAGGTAATCGTAAACCCTAATGTGTATTTTCTTAGGTTGCTATTGAAGTGGTATCTAGGGTTTCTTGGTAAACGACGGACATCCAGCTATGACAAAATTCTTTCCCTCCAAATGTTAATCTCTATTTACGAACTTATTAATTTAGATCTTTGGTTGAAATCCGGATTTTTTTAGTGCAATGCCTTTGAGGATCGAGTACAACGCTCTATAATCTGCAATGTTAGACAGATGAACATATAATTTCTAGATATACGAATAACTGAGGGGTAGAAATGGTAAAAGGCATTTAGCACATGCATGTACTGATGCATACCAAACACCAGAAAACTAAATACACATGTTGGGGTCTGATCTTACCGGGTGTACCAAACATAGACGTTGATGGGCCCCGCATGTGTTCAAATGCTACCAAGACTTAACGAAACAGTGATTTCTATCACAGCACTTGTTTTTTCACATGACCAACCAAACACCCCCTTATGCTCATCAACTTTGTCATAAAAGATAACTGTGAAAAAGTATCACATCCAGGGAATAATGAGTTATCAGCAGAATCCAACATATCGTACATTTGTTGAGCTGCTTGATTTGGCGGTTCTTCGATATTTTGAGCATGTTCAAAGAAAGTATGACATGCATGCTCCCACACCATCCTCTGGTAGTTATTGGATGATTCGCCATAATCCATTGTAGTAGCTTCAGTTTCACCATGATAAATCCAAGTCGTGTAACCATGTACGAACCCACGCCTACGAACGTGTTCTAACATCATCCACTGATAAGAATTTCTCATGTGTACAATTCTTACAAGGACATCTGATGTTACCGGAACCATCAGTATAAGGACCCTGGTTTATGGCGTACTCAAGGAAACCCTCAAGTCCTCGTTCAAATACAAGACGATCTTTATATCTCGCATACATCCACTACTGACTATCACTCATTCTTGTAAATTCTAACACTGATAAAAAAAAATCATATTTAAATTGAATGTAAACGAAATTTCGGCAGCATAACCCCCACTATCCTAACTACCGAGTGCTCGACACAATCAGCTATGTTAACAAATTTAAAACAACAATCACATTGGAAGACGATCCTTAAGACGTAATCAATTTATATCCCATAGGGAGAAAATCCTTAAGAAATTCATTACATCTATCCCATATTTCAATAACATTAACATGTAATAATTCAAATCATAAATAATTAACACATGTATATTAAAAAGATGAGGAAATTAAGAATATAACCGGAGTAGGAGGTGGCGGAGGAGATGGAGAACGCACCGACGGAGGAGGAGGGGGAGATTTTGGCCGGAAGAGGAGAGTAGAGGAAGGGAGATGAGGATTTTTCGTTTTGGGTGTTTGGCAAAAATCTGATTTCTGCCCTCTGATCTGGAGTTAAATTCCGCTAATCACCGACGACATCAGAGACAGACTGTCCGTCAGTGATCACTGATGGAAGGTATCCGTCTCTGATCACCGACGGACGTCAACTAAGTCTGTCCGTGATCACCGACGGTAATTTGAAAATTCAGTCGGTGATTGGCCCGAAAAAAAAGAGTCTACCCGTCTCTTTACCGACGGCAAGTCCGTCGGTGATTCCGACGATGTTATCTCTTTTTTTATAGTGATTTATAGTTTCTTATTTTTTTTTTTTGGTCCAGATTTAGAATAGATTTAGGAGACGGAAATAATGCAATGAATATCCTTCAAATTATAGATTTCTTTTTTCATTTGAATGAGACAAAAAATATTAATTATAGAAAAGATAAGTCCATTGCAATAAAAACAAACTAAAAAGTACTACTTCTATTCCATAAGATTAATCTCATTTGGTTTTGGTAAACTGATCCGAGTATATATCGAATAATCTCTTAAATTTGTTATTTATTTATTTGATAGTATTTTAAGTTATTTCCTTATTAATCCTTTAATTATGATCGAACAAGATAAGCTCTTTTACGGGTTTTCTTTGTTAATTCTTTCTCGTATGATAGAATCGAATGAACTCTAGGTGTCTAGTATAAATAGTGTTCATTATTATGTAAAAAAAATGAGAAAATAAATATCAATATTTCAATCCCTGCATCCCGTCTCGTTCATCTCTCTTTTAACCCCAATATTTTTCTCCTCAATCCCGTCAGCACAACTCTCTTCTACAGCATTCTCTTCTCAAATTTCTCTGAAATCTATCCTCTCTTGAACGCTTGTAATGGCCCGAATTTTAAGAATAATACGAGTTAATAGAATTGGGAGGAGTATAGATGTATGCATAATCATCGCCAAGGCGAGTATGTGAATGTGTGATCGCCAAGGCGATGCATGTGAATGTATGTCGCCAAGGCGAATGTGTGAATGTGTGAATATGTGATCGCCAAGGCGCTGCGTGTGAGTGTTTATCGCCAAGGCGAATATGTGAATGCTTATGTGTGAATGGTCGTATATAGGCGATGCACCACGAGTGCTTCAAAAGGTTTCACAGGAAAAGAGTAAGAGCTGAAAGAGATAGCCAAGGCTAAGTAAGTAAGTGATTAAGAAGCGATCTATTATTGCTAAAGAGCGAGTCCGCTCCAGACAGCTTGGAGTGGCTCGGAGGTTGTGAAAGGTTCAAGGAGCAAGGGGCGAATTCGTTTGCTTAAAGCGGGAAGCGGGTTGCGAAGCCTGCTTAAACTAGTCCGCTTGTGTGGATGCAAACGGGTTGAAAAGCTCGGGGACGTTCCGAGCGGATAACGCGGACAAGCGAATTCGTTTCCCTCTACTCCAAGAACGAGAAGGTTTTATGAGAAGCGAGAAGGCTTCAAGCGGGTGAGTCCGCTCGAGAGAGTTCGCTCGAGGAGCGAAGAGCGAGGTTAGTTAGAGCTGACTCGAGAGTCGCGCCGGGCGCATTAAGTATGTCAGTTACTTTTACTGAAACACGCCACAGTCTAGATGACCAGGTCTAGGTGTCCTTTTCTGCAAAGTCTTTTCAAAGCCTTTTCAAACGTTACTTTTACTTAAAACATTTTCTAAATTATATTTTCTTGAAAAGAAACCGACCTTATTTATTTTCAAAGAAGGAGTAACCCTCCTATAAATACCCCCATTCTGAAACCTTACCCTCATTCTTCCTCAAAAATATTTTTCTCAAAACTAAGGAAAGGAGAGTGAAGCCGAGAGTAGAGAAAGGCAGCCGGGAGTTTTACTTTTTCAAGAACAAGAGTCACAAGGTAAAACCCT
>JAOWBJ010167972.1:0-11752 GCA_028566335.1 Monarda citriodora | reverse complement strand
TATGTTTTTACACTGAAGTTGTTCTCGTCGTGTATGTTTATACCCTTTTTAGTATTTTTAGTTTGAATTTGCACTGTTCACTTCCCAACTACCTTGTCCTAGCCGCCCTCCCTATCATCTTCCGTGCGCTAACCCCTGATCAGTAGCGACCTCGAGGCTCGGCCTTCATGGTGAGTCTTGAGGGTCGTTACAATACTGCCCTCAGGTCGAGTTGACGGAGGATATGAAAGAAGACTTTGCAACTCTGCTAGAGTACACCAAAATCCGTGGAATAGAATTCTTCCGAATATTCTTAAGTGACGAAGAGGTGTCTAGGGAGAACTTGAAAGAGATCGAGGCGAAGATTCTTTCAAAGTTTGGTTTTGAAGGGTTCCACGAAATGGTAGATGAAGCTGCTGCATGGCAGAAGATGGAAGAGAAGCTGTTGCCCCTCTATCCGAATATTAGACAGCTTGTTCCTGCCAGAGTGCTAAGTCTGAAAGAGCTGTTGCTGATCGCTCAAGACTCGAAGATCTCTCAGCAGGTTGGTGACGCAAGAGTCAAGGAGCTTGAGGCAGAGGTCAAGTCCTTGCAGAGTAGAGCTGAAGAAGCGGAGAAGGCTGCGGAAACTAGATTGGAGGTCTTGCAAAGCACTGTTCAATCTCTAAATGAACAGCTGGAGGAAGCAACAAAATTCACCAATTCGCTCAGGGAGGAGCTCGCTCAGGCGAATGTGGACCGTGCTTCGTAGAGATCGCTTTCAGAGACTAGTGATGAGGAGAGAAGGCAGTTGTTAGCGGAGAAGGAGTCCCTCCTAGTGGCTAAGGAGTTAGCGCTAGCGGAGAGGGAAAGCCTGTTAGCAGAAAATGAGGAGTTGAGGATGAATGTGGAACGTCTCATGGCTGAGAAGGAAATAGTGTTGGGACCTCACCCTGAAGAAGTGAATAAGGGTGTGTTTGGTAGGCAGGATATGGGGTGGATAACCCCGGATTTCGCAAGTAATGTAATGGTTTATGATGTTTGGTACTATGGAAATCTTTACTGCCAGGCCCGGGAAATGAGCTCGGTCCGAATCGTTTTCCTGGCCAATCCCGGGAAATAATTTCTTGCCCCCCCCCAAGATTTTATTTCTGGGCCGTACAATCCAATTTCGCACTTTTTCCGTTTCCAAAAATACCCCTCACCTACCCAAAAAAAATTGAATTCTGCTTCACTTCGATGTTTCCGCCCTTTCGTCTCCTATGCTCGACTAAAGAACAACCTCCACTGGTGAGAACGCGACGAGCCCAGGTCGGGAAGAAAAGGTAAAGAGTCGCGTTTTCTTCTTCGATTCACTTGTTCTTCGATTTTGCTTCTTCTTTGTTCGCAATGTTGCAATTTTTTGACCGATTTCACTGGTTAGGGTTGCAGGTGATACTCGAACAAACTGGTTCGTGGTTAAACATTGGAAGCAACAAAGGTTAGGGTTTCCGCGTTATACACTACATTTCGTGTTTTCGTTTTACAAATTGCTTCGATATATTTGATTTTTTTTTTCTTCGATTAATTTGAGGTTAAGCAGAACCTGATTTATTTAGTAATGCAGTAGCATTTCTTCTACTTGAGTAAAGCATGCTTGTTTCTTTTCGGCCTTTTTTTGTGCTTTGAATAATATTTGGGAGTCGATTTAATTCTGCAAGTTTAGGGTTTGGGAACCAAATTGTTCTTTGGAGGCTATGGTTTAGAGTAATCCACCCCATTTTGTGCTTTCGTTGTAAAAAATGCTACGATATATTTCCTTTGTCTTCGATTCTTTTCCACCTGGTCAGACTCCTACCATGCTGTTAATTTGAGGATTTCTTCAAATTATTCTTAATGTCCATGTTTCATTTTGAGATTCATACCATTCTTGAACAAAATTATTTGATAATCGATTGAATTGTGCCATTTTACGTTATTTGAGTACCGATTGTTCTTTATCAATTTTTTCGGCATTCAAATTAATTGTGCATGTTAATGAATGGGTTCAAGTTGTCCTTGAACAAACCTAATATTCTGTTTCTTCTTCAAAGAATTGAGTAAATTTGATAACTACTATACTTCTACTGACTTCGGAAATATCATAATCTTTGCATTTGTAGGTTTTGGTTAAAATTGTTAATGAACAAAAATCTTTCATAAGCCAGTAGTTACTATGTTACTGGCATAATCTTGGGAAGTTAAATAATATTTGCATGTGTAGGTTTCAACATAAAATTGTTAATGAACAAAATATTTCCGAATCTAGTAGTTACTATGTTACTACCATAATGAATGTGCATAATGAATGTGCATACAAATAACTTATTCTTCTTGGATGTGCATTCAAATAATGCATTGTTCTAATGATATAGTCAATATAATCTCACCCACCTTCCTCATACTTTACTTTAATTGTACCCTTTCTAGATACGTGCGTACATAATATCACCATTCCGGAATTATGTCGATCGGGCAGAGAGATGTTTATATGCAACATTTCCTTTTGGATTGCTTGGAAGATGACGACCTACTCGAAACACTATCTCTAGTGATCCTCATTTTTTGTTTCTGTACTTTGAAGCCATCGAGAAGTAGGGCTTACACCATGTTAGATAGAATCCCTCAACAAGTTCACCACCTTAATAGGATGATAGGAACAAGCAATGCAGATTGCATTTCAAATCTTAGAATGGATCGAAATGCATTCGGTAGACTTGTCTTCCTAATGAGGAATTTAGGGGGTCTAGTTGATGGCAAATACGCGTCGGTTGAGGAACAAGTAGCTACCTTCATAGGGATTCTAGCCCATCATAAGAAAAACCGGATTGTAGGGTTCGACTATCAAAGATCAGGCCAAACTATTTCCAAGTACGTCCATTCTGTGTTAAAAGCCATCATTATGCTACATAATGTACTTCTCGTGAAGCGGGAACCTGTTCCGGACAACTGCACCGATGTACGTTGGAAGTGGTTTAAGGTTAGGGACTTTCATGTCATCCATTTTTTTATTTTTTTTCCATTTGTCAAATAAATATGCCATTGGTGTAATTGCCGTTCCATACATGTTTCCTCCTTTTTTTAGGGTTGCTTATGTGCATTAGATGGTACTTACATTGATGTCAGAGTACCCTCTGTGGATAAACCACGATACCGAAGCAGAAAAGGTCAAATATGTACAAATACATTAGGCGTCGTAGATAGGAATCTTCGATTTATATATGTTTTACCCGGATGGGAAGGATCCGCTGCCGATTCTAGAGTGTTGAGGGATGCTGTTAATCGAGCTAACGGGTTAAAAGTGCCTAAGGGTAACTCAAATTCTTCACAACACAATTTGAAATTTATTTAAATGTTACCTAAACCAACCTCTGTGTTTGTAGGAAATTACTTTTTGGCAGATGATGGCTACGCAAATAGTGAAGGATTTTTGACCCCATATCGTGGCATTCGATATCATCTCAAAGAGTGGGGTCCAGAAAACATGGTGCCTGCTAACCACAAAGAACTTTTCAATATGAGACATTCGAAAGCACGAAACGTAATCGAACGAGCATTTGGAGTAATGAAAATGCGATGGGGAATCCTTAGGTCAGCCTATTTCTACCCGACCAAGCTACAAGTGATGCTCATAGGTGCATGTTTCTTGTTGCATAACTTCATACGCAGCCAAATGGAAGTGGATCCATTCGAGGCAATGTTAGACGGTGATGCCAGCATCAACATTGATCAACAGACGCAAGACGACGTCGAATACATAGACATTGTTGAGTCCTCTGCCCAATGGACTGGCTTTCGAGAAGCTATTGCAAATGAAATGTGGGATCAAAGGAATCAAGCTTGACTTATCCTAGTCAGTGGTCATCCAACCACAAATTGTATCATTTTTCCTTGAGTTTTTCTATATGACATTGTTCTTCATTCTTGTATTTGTTTAGTTAATGTTGTATGATACAGTAATTGTGCTCTTTTCCGTTATGAACGAATTATGTATCAGCCCCTGAATTCCATTTTAAAAGAATTTTATGTTTTCTTGATTGTAAGTCATAACTGAATTTCATTTCTATTTGTTGATTGCTCCTTTATGTATTCAGTATAACTGAATTTTATGTTTTCTACCATTCTTTGTTGGAAGATATGATGCCAACAGGTAACAAGATGCATGTGGCCAAGTGTGTCGGGTCGCCACCACCCGGGTTTTGGATACGCACGAATGAAGATGGTACGTATCAATCTTTAAACCGATCACTTGCCCATCGTAATATATATTTATTTTATATGTACTTGTTGTTTATAAAATGGTTGTTTATTGAATTCCTAATATTCCTTTATTCGGTGTAATGTAGTAACGTATAGTATCAAGCCCGTTGGTGATGATCCATGTTTGCTAGCGGAAAATGACCGTGGCAGATGGTTCGATATCACGCTTGCAAAGTCTCACGTGTCGGGCAAGTTCACAATAGTAAGTATATTCTGATTATTATTCATTTTAATTATTATTATGAACTCGTATTCGTGTGATCATTTAATGAAGTGGCCATTTCGCAGAATCTCCCGCAGAAGGTGATCGATAAACTCCAATGCACCGTCAAAACGGTGAAGACCAGACATGATTATACTTATTGGGACATGGAGTATTATAAGGTTGGATACAAGTGCCGTCGTTTCCGTGCTCGGGATTGGAAAAAGTTTATCACAAACAACTTTTTGCGTGAAGATGACCAATTGTTCTTCGAGATTCAGGAGGCTCACCCGAGGCAAGTGCTCGTATATTGCGTCTTCCTTCGTAAGGCACCATGGTTGTGTCCATGCGTGGTTCCTCGTCTTGGTGTCACGGACATGAAGATGGAAACAGATGACAATGAGAATCAAGCCGTGGAGAACCACGGGGTTACCACATACCCGGAGGAGAATGGGGTGATCTTGATCGACTAGTGGTTCATCTATCTACCTTCAAATGTGGCATGTATATACTTTGGCTAAACTGTTCCTATGTTTTTGCGGTATTTTGTGGTTTCGGGCATTTCATGGGATGACCCCCCTACAACATGCTTAGTTAACTTGGTTTTGGATAAACCGTCCCTACTAACGTGCTTTTGTAAATGTTTTTTGTGTATATATGCTTTTGATGGTAACATTGCAGTTGCATTAGACCAATTCGACCACTATGAATTGATGAGCACAAACACAACATAATACATTTATTAATTCGATGCCGTACTACAAGATACTTAAGAGGGAAACCTAATGAAAAAATTACTTAGCAAATCATGGAACTCCAGAAATATTTGAACTGCATGACCCACGTGTGGGTTTATCGAACTTTTGGAGGATGGTTGAAACGTCGACTTTGTTTGTGTTTCCATCGAACAATCTGCGGTTAACGGGAAGATTTGGTGCTTCTGGCATTGCTTTGGTTTCGACACAATCCATACTCCCGAATAAATCCGAAAGCAATTTGAAATGTAGTTCATCTTCGTAGTAATAAGCTTGACAAAGGTAGTGTTTCTATAAAAAACGATATGTGAGTGGCTAGATAAGTAAGTAAGGAATTTACAAAGATATCATTACCTCAAACAACCGAGACCAGATTTTGTCATCAGCTTTGACCCTCCCACTTGATTCATCCCATCGTGCTTTTTTCCTTTCAAAATAATAGTAAATGCATCGTATCGGTCTTTCAAGATACCGTAAAACCGATCAAATACATCCGAGAACTCCAGATACACGCGGTGGTTCTTCTTTAAATGGTGCATGGCATGGACTATTGCCCCATCGACATATTCGCGACCGCGTCCATCACTTCGTTCGAGCTTTTCTTTCATCACATTTAAGAAAACACCGTCGAGATTTTTGTCCCATGGTTCATTGTAGAAGAATGTTTTTTGATTGACCACGGAATACATTATGTTATTGAAAGTGCAATAGATGTGAGAACCAAGCATGACTTCGCACAATATATATAGTAGTTCGAATTCGCAGATCCACTACAACACGTGAATGCATAGTAACCAAAAAAGAGAGAGAAAGATATCTTGTGAGCATTAGATTTGCCGTATCAATGTGATGTGTAGCTTGATTGACATTTTGTCGTCTATATGCAGTGTTGTGGCTTGTCACGATAGAGTTCTGAATAATAATAATGTACATTTTGATGTAGACGAAATACTATGTAGCATATGACATTGGATAGGACTAGTACACTTCAAATAATATAGATCATAGTACTTTCACGTTACTACAACACGAACATATATAAAATATGATAAAGTCACACGGCAAACAGAAACGTCGAATAGAAAGTCATGACGATAACAGTTCTTAGTCCCGTTGGCTTGAGCTGCCTCCATGTTCGAATTCAGGCTTCCTCGGCATTCTAGCTTTTGGCATCCCATGCTTTCTGGAAGACTCAACGTCCGTAATGGTGGGCCTGTCATTGCATAGTGAACGTTTCACCGGAACAACAGGCAAGTTGGATTCATACGCAATTGAATCCGTTCCCACGACCTTCGTATTTCCGAACATGCTTGAAAGCGGCTCATAGTGTGGTTCGTCAGCATAGTAATAAGCCTGACACATGTAATGCTCCTACAAGATAAATATGATATTAATTCCATAATAAATAATCATCATGTAATAACACAAAGAAATCCATACCTCAAACAGACGCAACCACACTGTATCATCGCCTATGACCTTACCGTTTGGCACATCCCAGGTCGTGTTTTTGTCATTCAAGATACAAGTGAATGCATCGAACATGTCCTTCTAGATTCCGAAAAACCGGCCATAAACGTCGTTGAATTTGATGCGGAGATTGTGGTCGATCTTCAAGTGATGCATCGCATGGCATAACGCATCAAAGAAATCGTCGGGTTCACGTCCGTCCTTTCTTTCAAGTTGCTCTTTCATGATGTTTAAGAAAACACCATCTAGCTTCTTATTCCATGGATTACAATAGAAGAATGAGTCTTGGTCTAGGTAGCCATCCATGTTGAAATTTTTTACTGAAAAGTTGAGGAAAACATATGCATAGTTACGTGAAAACGTTCAATATATAATACTTGATCACTGCGTAGTATTGTTAACACGTGAATAATAATGCCAAAAAGTACCGATTTGAAACAACAATGAGTTATTACATCGGAAACCTGTGCCATCTGATTGACATGTCGGCATTTTGTATGCAAATAAATAAGTAAAGTTCACAAGTAGTACAGTAGGAATTAAAAACATGACCAATGAAGGAGCAGACATAATTTACCAACCTATCAATACCGTTCAATTCGAAGCTAATATAATAATGTTTGCAAACAAGCTTTGTCCATTGTAACGAAGCAGAATAAAAATTACATAACCTTCAAACTAATAACAAAACGAGACATAAGTTCATAGAACCAACTGTTTATACTTAACCTCCTACAAGAACTTTCAAAACACCAATTGAGATTACGACCTACATATCCTTCAACATACGAATGTATCCCGCACGCTTCTCCACCTTCATGTGCATGAATAATTCAAGGCATTCCGGGTTCTTCAACAACTTCTCACCGAATGTGTACATGTCGTCGTCCGACAAGCCCGGGATCGTCTCCAGCATAGTCCAAACTTCACTCCTAGCATTGTTCACCTCGGCTTGCTTTCCAAAGGTCTTGTTGAAGACCTCGTACTTAGCAGCGTTGCTCTTTTGGATATCACCGACGAGATCCACCAAGCAGTGAATGCACTCTTCGAAGGCAGCCTTCTTCTTGTGTGACCTTCTTGCCATATTAGCTTCCGAAGTAGAATGGCCAATACTGTCATCGGCTGCTGGAGCATTGGGTGGAGGAGTGAGTGGCAATTCAGCATCTAAATCTATCGGAATTTCAGACGGGCCGTCGGAATCTTGGACCAAGTCGTTGTACATGTCCATGAATTCCGCTGCTCCGTCACCTGTAGCCCTGTCCTTCCCGAAAACCTCCTTCCATAACTCAAAGTATGGCCAGGGCTTATCACGCCATTGCAACAAGCTAGAATCACCCTAAACGAATACAAACATAATAATTGGGCGTTACAATTCTGTAGTCATTGCGTAATTATATTAGCAAGAAAGGATAAATGAAATTAATATGGACATCAATAAAGTTTAAGGTAGTAACCTATCCTCACTATCTCGTCCCAAACGGCGTTGTCGCAGTCTATTTTCATGTCCCCCTTCAAGTTGAAGCCAACCCCACTTTGACCGAGGATGTCGCACAATTGTGCATACGTTTTCTTCCAAGCGGAAAGCTTGGACTCGATGTGAGGTTTACATCGGATGTCGGTATCGGGGAACGCCCTCAACATAGTAGCCTCTAACTTGGTCGTATATCCAGCCTTAAATCCATTGTCCGACTTCATTCCCTCGACCACGAGCTTCTTTAGTCCTTCTAAAAGAACTTGCTCTTCGGAATGGGACCAAGCCCGTTTTTTGCAAATGTCCTTCTTCCTCTTTCTACTCATGCTACTACTGCCTGTTCAGTCCGGAATTGCAAATTAAATAGCATCTATTTTGGGAAATTAGTGATAATATAGGGACGACATACTTGTGTTCATATTGGACCGAGTTGCATATGCCAATACTCAATCTATAAGCTATAAAATATTGAACACCGTAAACCATTCGAAATGCCGCAAACGTCACAGAGGGTGGCATATACAGAGTAAAAGACTGTTGTTCGTGAACCCTCAAGCAACCACAAATCGGACCGGAATCGGCAAATTTACCTAAATCACGACAAACCCTAAATCAATCTAATTGCACACAAACGAGAAGATAATGCAGGCAAAATTGCTATATTTTTGTACAACAACAAGAACCAAACTTCAAACATTCATATTCGCAAAAAAAAATTAAAAAAAATAAAAAGATCCAACACTATCTCTCGTGAAAACGGAGGGCTCTAACTTTGCTGAGGAGAACTCATTTTTTTCGTCCAGTTGCTTTGCCGTTAAAGTCGTCGTGGGTGCGCCGAAGGGAACGCCGGAAAATTGGGCAAAGATTCCAAGCTCGCGAAGTGGTTTGAAGTGCGGATAACCCAATTCCGCCCTCTTTCCCGCTGGTCTGTTTGGGTTGGCTATGGATGTAGAGATTGTGGGCAATATTGTGAATAATCTAAAGGGAGTAAGGGCAAAAGTGTATTTTCCATGGTTTTCTACCCCTCAAACATGACTACCAAACAAAGGGAATTAAAACATGATCAATCCTGGCTGTGTATTTTCGAGATACCAAACGCAAGAAATGTGGGACCCGCAGGAAAGAATTTCCCTTCATTTCTACCCTCCCCCAGGAAATAATTTCCATATCCTACTCTTTCCACCCTAACTCCCTTTTTGCTACCAAACACACCCTAAGGATGCTGAGGAGATTGTCGCTTCGGATGCTCAAATCCAGGAAGCAGTCAAGCATGCCTTATAGTTAGGTCCCTACATCAAGGGCATTTTGAATGAAGCATTAATTACGCAAGTCCCTCAATACGCTCAGTCCGTGCTTGGAGTGATGCTAGCGAAGTTTGACAGAGGCCTGAAAGAAGTGATTAAGACCAGATCCGAGGGAGGTGCTGGACCCTCTCGCGGTGTTGTCAACAAGGGGGAAGATACTGGAAAGTCGCTCAAGGTTGCGCACCCGGTCAAAGGAATATCTTTTAAGGAACCGGTGCCTGTTGTGTCCCAGCAACCTTTGGAGCAGAGTGGTGCTGACAAAACCACTCAAGTGAAGATTTCCGCTCCAGCACTAGAAGCTACCCTGCAATCAGCTTTGGATCAGTCTTTGAAAGAGTCGAATGTTGTGAAGGAGCCGCATGTTATATCTGCTCAGGAGGAGCCAAGAGTAGAGTTTGAAAATGTCGCTCAAGTTGAGGACATTGCTGTTGAGAAGGTAGAGCAAGTTCGGAAGGAGAAGTCCGTGAAGCGGAAGCTGGAGATGATGCTCCTGAACTGAAAAAGATTAAGCTATCTCAGAGAGCGAAAGCAGAGAGAGCAAAAATGAAAGAAACTGTGAAAGAAGAATACAAGGTTAGAGAGAGAACTTATTTGAAAGAGTCCTATATCTGCTATACACCACAGAATTCTGCTTAGAGAGATATCATGGAGATCCACTGTGAAGACATTGTCACTTCTGAAATGGTTATAGAGACAATCAGGAATCAGAAGAATGAGGATATGAAAGACCTTATCTGTGAAGTGATAGAGGATCTCCGGCCCAAGCTGACGAGTGAAAAGCTGATTGGTTATTTTCCGATGATGCGGAAGAGGATCCTAAATCGCTCTGGGAAAGAGATCAAGAGATTCATTGATACGCACTATATCAAGGATGTGGCGGAGTTTGTTCCGGAGAGGAAGATAGAAGAGTGGAAAGCTGCCGATGTGCGCTTCGTGAAGTACTACCACCACTGGGGGATCTTCAGGACCGACAATGCTCAGTCTGCTTTTGTAGAATTGATGAAGAAATACTACAAGACCATGTGGTCCGACATTCTGAACAGAGCAGGAGATCAGCTCTTCAAGGTCCCTGAGAAGCGAATTCTGGAGAAGCCGTTTGTTAAAAACACAACGCTTGTGGATAGGGAGGAAATTGAGAAGGATATTGTGTTGGTGATCAACAAAAAGAAGATCAAGGAAAATGCAACCGCTTGCACTCAAGCCCACATTGATGTTTATGGCACCTACAACCTGAGGCCTTCTGGAAGAGAGACTAGGCATTAATTGCTATATCTTTTATTTCTCTTTACCTATTTTGTAGATAGATCACCTGTAATATGTGCTTATCTTGGAGTATAAATTGGAAGTGGTCTACCTTTTTCCCTGACAATATCTCATTGTCTTTTTATCCTCTCGCTTTAGATTAGCGACCTAAGATAAGGGACTTATTCCTATTTGCACTAACGTTTGTTATTTTGCAGATGAGGTATTACACCAAGGGGGAATTCGCTAAGTATATAAAGACTTGCATATCGCTCTGATACCTTATAGCGATTTCTCTCACCACTTGAGCAAAGTCCAAAAGGACCTATCAATTCGCCCTGATACCATCCAAAAGGATGTATTAATCGCTCTGATACGGTTAAGCAAATCTACACATCGCTCTGATACATCTATCTTATTCGCCTTAACACATTTAAGCGAACTCTTTAAATCGCTCAAGTCTTATCAAGTGATTTCTAAAAATATCATGAGCACTAATACTTGTTTTGCAGATGTATCAAGTTAAGGGGGAAGCAATGCAGATATACGGTTAAATCTTATCTCTAATACGTTTCAATGCTTATTTCGGAGTCTTCACGCTCTAATACTTTTCTTAGAGATTTTATGCTTTGATACTTGCTTTAGAGATCTTATTCTGTGATGATTATTTTAGAAAACTCATTATGCTCTGATACCCTCAACATGTCCACTTCATTCTTTGCTCTGATATCTTAGAAATGATCAGTATTCGCTCTGATGCCTTAAGAAAGAATGATAGTGCTCGCTTTAACACTTTTATGTGTTTGCTTTGATACCTTAAGCATCTATGATACGATTCACATAAGTTTTGTTGTGATATTTTTATGTGAGCTTTGATACTTTTACATGACTAAGCTCTGATATCTAAGCATAATTCTTAAGCATGCTTCATGTAACAGCCCAAGTTTTAAAACCCTCTTTGTAGCTCCTCAGCGGAGGCTTCATGAACTCGGCTTTTATATATAAATGCAAGCAGTTTCGTTATGATTGCGGGTTTCTTGTGTTTTATGTATGATTGTTACATGCTTTTTGT
>JAOWBJ010167862.1:0-11755 GCA_028566335.1 Monarda citriodora | reverse complement strand
TTCCTAGCTATAACTTTCAAGTGACAAGCTCAACTTAAAACAATCTATCCGAATGATAGATCCAAAGCCCATACCATTCATACACACATTCATACATTCATCATGCATTCAACCAAATAAACAACAAGGTAAGTTAGCACACGTATGTTAGGTCACATATAGTCACATAAGGTTCAAGGAATCACATAGAACACGTAAAAGCACATAATCAGCACGCACGAAACCATTAAATTCTTGAATATATCGAACTCACTTGCAACTTATAAAGAATAATTCGTGAAACCTCTGCTAAAGAGTTACAGGGAGGATTCTAAAACTTGGGTTGTTACATGTAATAATTACATAAGAAATGAATTATTTTAGAAAATACGATGAACACATAAGAATTAACTTATATTACATAAGAATTGAAAGCATATGCATTCAAAGCATAAGAATTGACTGTAAGGATAGTAATAATTTCATGAGAATTACATAAGAATTGATATATAAATTTAATTTAAAATGTATCCATAAGAACTGTCTATTATTGGATAAGAATTAATATTGGTTGAACATGAATTCTTATGATTTCATAAGAATTGATCTTGATGATATAAGAACTGACCACATTTACATAAGAAGTTTTTGAGATAGAATAAGAATTGTCCGTGTTAACGTAAGAAGTGATAGTAATAGTATAAGAATTGGCTTTAGATCTAATTGCATATGATTACATAAGAATTGAAAGTGATTACATATAATTGCATATGAATTACATATAATGCATAAGAATTGATATTGATTACATAAGAATTGATAGTGATAACAACAGAATAAATGATATTGATTACATAAGAATTGACTGTGAGAGCTTACGAAGAACATAAGAAGTGACTATTGATTCAAACCGACACCTCCGTAAGTTAGAAAATCATTACAAGATATTCCTCCGGGGGGCAAGGAATATAATCGTTAATTACACCTTCGTAAGTGTTATCCTTCCAAGTACCTCCATGCACAACTACTAAAAGAGATGCCATAGACTGCAACAAATATATTAAGAAAGTAAATCAGTTCCGGAACGCTACAATTCTTATACAAATCTTAGCGTAAGAAAAAGAATTTCAAACAATAATTACAATGGTACTATAAGAATTGACACTGATAGAATAATAATTGAAGATATTTAGACAATTCTTATGGGTTATTGTTAGTGTCGTTTTTATATGTTTTTGTAGTGCATCATTTGTGTGCATTTTATGTCTTTTGTCTCGTTTTTCTCACCTTTTTCTCGTTTATGTGTTTTTTTTTAGTCTAGTCATTGTAGTGCGAAGGAGTGAAGAAAAGAAGAGGAAAAGGGTGCAAAGAAGGAAGGAAAAGAGTGAAGAGAAGAAAATCAAGCTCAAGTAGGGAAGAAACGCAAAGTGGGGGATAGCACCGGGAGGCCAGCGATCACTGGCCAGGTGCGATCACTGGCCATAGAGCCAAGCAAATGAAGGCAGGATCAACTACCCAGCGGTCGCTGGGGCAGTTACGCCAGAAAAGTCTATATCGCGATTTGTACGCTATAAATAGCGTGAGGAGAAAGAAACTTGAACACTTTTCATTTTCAGAGCAGAAAAACTCAAACCAAATCGAGAATCCTTCATATTCTCTTCAATTCCTAGTTAGACGCTTCCATTAGAAGTGCAGTTTCCTTGAAGATTTACAGTTTTTGTCAACATTAACCATTGATTTGGGGAAGTTTCTCTCTTATTTTTGATTACCCATTGTTTTTCAGCTTTTATTGCATTCTCTCCATATTTTGATCTATGATCTTCAATTCCTATGGCTTGATTTCCTTTTATATGCTTGGGTTTCATTTATGCCTAGTTAGATTTAGCAATTCCTTATTGAATTCTACTTGATTGATCCAAATTCCTTGCCTAGATCCTTAGATGCAATTTCTCATGTTATTGTGCTTTTGGTTGCTATGTTTGATTTCAATTTTCTTTTGCAAATCTAGATTAGGATTTACATGTTGCTTGCTTAGCTAGATTTCATTTACGCAATTATGATGTCTTTCGTTTCCGCAATTTACCGCTTTCTAGGATTTAGGATTTCAACTCAATCCTTGTGTGTGTGTATATTAGTATAGATTAAGGAGTGAGTGCTCTACTTGATCTTCGCCCTTAAATGTTTTCCTTGAGAATACGACTTTGGTGAAACTTGCATGCTACTATGTACGACCTCTTATTGTTGTGAGCACGCTTCGTTAAACAAATTTTGGCGCCGTTGCCGGGGAAAACTTTAGGTGTTTGATTGTGTAGAGTTTTATATATATATAAAATATGTTGTTCATTTCGTTTTTGTGCTTTTTGTTTTAGTTTTTCTCTTGCTCTTGTTCTATTTGCTCATAGTTGGATGTTTTGTGGTTTATGCTAGGTACGAGAAGTCGACAAAGACGATTGGTTCCTATAATCGACAACATAAACCGTAGAGTGGATATTCTTGTCAAAGAAGAAGAAGAGTGGAAGGATTTTTGTTTTGATCACTTGTTTAAGGAGGATTGTGAAGCAAAGATGGCTTTGATAGGGGGATTTTGCTCGACCTACTTTTGGGTCCACCACATCCGCTATTATGTTGAGTGCGGACGTACGCAACCATGAGTTAAATCCCCAATACCTAACGTTGCTACCATCTTATTATGGGATGGCTAATGAAGACGCCTTGACCTTCATCCATGAGTATTGCTCGACCGTACAAAATTTTTCGTTGGGAGGGATATCCGAAGACCAGTTGAAGATGAAATGTTTTCCTCTCACGTTAAAGGATCGAGATAAAAAGTGGTACATGTCTTTACCCGCCAACTCTCTTACCTCGTGGCGACAAGTTTGTGAAAAGTTCATGTTGAAGTATTATCCAAACAAGAAGACACAAGAAATTAGAGGGAAGATCATGAACTTTATAAAAAGGGATCGATGAGCCTATCCACGAGGCATGGGATCTATTCCAAGAGCTTCTACAACAATGATCACACCACCAAATGGCTAAGGAAATATTGGCCGAATTCTTCTACGACGGGTTAAACCAAACTAGCCAATTTATGGTGGATGCAGCAAACAAAACCGCTGAGGATATGAAAGAAATTTATCAAACCCTTGTGGTGAGTTCACTTCAAAAATCATCAAGAGTGAGGGGTAGGGACACACATGCGGTTGAAGCAAGTCCGGATCTAAAAAACAAATGGCGGACATGATAAGGGAATTACAAGATTTGAAGATGGCCAAGGCTACACCTCCACCACAACCCAAACCGGAGCAAGAGCCTTGTGGTATTTGTGGAGAGATGGGACATGGGGTTGACTATTGCCCTCGAATGGCCGAGTTAACATATGAGGGTGGAGCTGAGGTGTATGCGGCCCAAGGATTTCAACCTCCACAAGCTCAACAAAACTTTGAAGGAATGCCATTTCAAATGCAAGGGCAAGGATCTAATCAAAATGCCCAAAACCGAAGGCCTCCACAACCATTTGCTCCTAGGTACATGCCTTAACTACAATACTTCAACCATCAACAAGCTTACTATCCTCCTCAACATTAATATTATCAAGCTCCTCAACAATTCTACCAACAAAAACAGCCCCCGTTTTATCCTCAACAACAATTTTCGGGGCAATTCAACCAAAGGAATCAACAATACGCTCAACCTCCTCACCAACAATCATTTCCTCAACAATATCAACAACAAGCTCCTCCACCTCAACCAAAGGGAAATTTTGAGGAGAATTTTGCAGCGTTTATGCAAGAGAGCAAATTGGCTAGAGAGGCCCAAGATGACACCATCAAGAGACTTGAGACGACGATGGGGCAAATTTCTGGTGCAATGAACCATTTGCAACAAAACCAACAAGTCGGAAAGATTTCGGGTCAAGCACTTCAGCCACATCAAGCTCAAGAAAGCTGTAACGGTGTTGAGTAGTGGAAAGATGGTGCACAACAAGGTCAGAGAATAGTTGGAGGAGAAGCAGGCCGAGCAACCCAGCGGTCGTTCAGACCCCAGCGGTAGCTTGGCTCCTACCGTTGGGAACTAGGATCAAGATCCCAGCGACCGCTGCCCCCTAGCGGTCGTTGGCCGTAGTCAACCCCAAAGCATGATGTGAAACGAGAGGGGCCTCGTTCTACTCAAGGCAATGAGCAACTCCATAAGGCACCCATTCCATATGTGCCTCTAGTTCCGTTCCCTTCAAGGCTTCGGAATCACAAGCAAGGCCAACAATTCACCGAGTTCAACAAGATGCTTTCCGAGGTGAATGTCAATCTACCGTTGCTTGACGTGATTCAGAATGTGCCGGCCTATGTGAGATTCTTCAAGGAGTTGGCCTCCAAGAAAAGTAAGTTCGATGAGAACGAGCCAATCATGGTGTCGGAGGTGGCAAGTATGATCATGCAACAACCCATTCCTCAAAAGCAACTCGATCCAAGTAGCTTCGTTATCAATATAACTCTTGGAAATGGTAAGCATGCTACAAGAATGTTGGATCTTGGTGCGGGTATAAATTTGATGCTTTGTTCTATTTTTAAACAATTAGGATTAGGTAATTTGAAACCCACTCTTTTATGCTTGCAAATTGTGGATAGATCTATTAGATATCCTAGGGGCATCATAGAAGATATTCTTGTGCAGGGGGGTGGATTAATTATACCCGTTGACTTTGTTGTTTTGGAAATTGGGAATGTGCATGAAAATGGGGTGGAACACACTCTCCTGCTATGTAGACATTTTATAGCTACTACTAACACGTTGATTGATGTGAAAATTGGTACTATTACTATGTCCGTGTTAGGATAGAATGTGTCATTTTCGGTTCATAAAAGTCGCCCCATTCTAGCAGCAAATTTTATTGATAATTGTTCTTATATTGATGTTATTGATTCTTTGGTGGAGACTTCCTCTGTGCAAGAGCAAGGGTCGGAAGAGAAGGACATCTCACCTAATGAAGAAGACCAGAGTGGTGAAGTTGAAGTTTCGAGCTCACTTGAAAGCAAAGCACCCCCTATTACCTCCGACTCTTTGGAATTGAAAGCCCTTCCTTCCCACTTGAAGTATGTGTTCCTCGAAGAAGGGAGCAAGAAGCCGGTCATCATCTCGTTCCTTTTGAATGAAATGGAGCAAGTCGACCTTCTTAAATTCCTTAAGAAGAACAAATTGGCTTTCGGGTGGAGTTTGGCCGATATCCGAAGGATTAGTCCGACTACGTGTATGCATCGGATAAATCTCGAGGAAGGGGCTCAACCAAAGAGAGATGGGAAACGAAGAATCAATCCTGTGCTCATGGAGGTAGTGAAAAAGGAGGTCTACAAACTCCTAGAGGAGGGGATCATATATCCCATAGCCGATAGTGAGTGGGTGAGCCCGGTACATGAGGTGCCAAAGAAGGGGGTATCACCGTGGTCATGAACGAGAAGAAGGAGTTAGTACCTTCTCATCTGGTCATAGGGTGGAGAATGTGCATCAACTATATGAAGCTTAACGCTTCCACGAAAAATGACCATTTTCATCTCCCTTTTATTGATCAGATGCTTGACAAATTAGCCAGGCTGGATTTTTACTATTTTCTTGATGGCTTGTCAGTTTACTACCAAATTGTCATCGCACTGGAGGATCAAGCGAAGACCGCTATCACGAGCCCCTTTGGGACCTATGCCTATAGGAGGATGCCATTCGGGCTATGCAATGCCCCAGGTACATTTCAAAGATGCATGATGTCTATCTTTTCGGACATGATAGGGGGAATTTGTTGAAATTTTAATGGATGTCTTTTCGGTTTTGGGTCTTCATTTCATGATTGTTTGTCTAGAATTGAATGAGTGTTGAAAAGATGTATTGAGAGTGGATTGACTCTTAGTTGGGAGAAGAGTCACTTCGTGGTTAAAAGTGGAATTGTGTTGGGTCATATCGTCTCTAGTAGAGGCATTGAGGTTGACAAGGCCAAGGTAGAGGTAATTGAAAAGTTACATCCACCACGTGATGTTAAGGGCATAAGAAGTTTCTCAGGACACGTCGGTTTTTACCGACGTTTCATTAAGGACTTCTCAAAGATAAGTCAACCTTTGTGTCATTTGCTTGCCCAAGATGTGTCATTTAATTTTGATGAGTCATGCTTAAATACTTTCAGTACACTTAAAGCTAAGTTAGTGTCCGCCCCCATTGTTGTTGGTCCCAATTGGTCACTACCTTTCGAAATTATGTGTGATGCCTCTAATTCTGCTGTGGGTGAGGTTCTTGGTCAACGAGTTGATAAGATGCCTCGTGTGATTTATTATGCTAGTTTAAAGTTGAATCCGGCTCAAATAAATTACACAACCACCGAGAAAGAAATGCTCGTTGTAGTCTTTGCTTTGGATAAATTTCGTTCTTATATTTTGGGATCCAAAGTAATTATCTATAGTGATCATGGTGCTTTGAGGCACTTGTTGACCAAGGCTCAAGCCAAACCTATGCTAATTAGATGAGTGCTTTTACTTCAAGAATTTGATATACAAGTGTTGGATAGGAAAGGTAGTGATAATCTTGTGGCGGATCACTTATCTAGGCTTGAAAATGCTCCTACTTGCTCTAATGGGTCTGAAATTTCTCAATCATTTCCCTTTGAAAATGTGTGCAAAGTGATGATCGAACCATGGTATGCCGACATTGTTAATTATCTTGCTAAGAAAGAATTTCGTGATAGATTTGATGTTAATTCCTAAGAAGGGAAGAGATTTCTTTTTCAATATAGGCAATATTTTTGGGACGATCCTCACCTATACAATCTAGGGAAAGATGATGTTATCCGGCGATGTGTTCCGAAAAATGAGCGAAAGTATGTGCTTCGACTTTGCCATGAGGGCACGTGTGAAGGCCACTTTGGAGGGCAAACGACGGCTCATAAGGTACTTCGAAGTGGTTTGTTTTGGCCTTCTCTTTTTAAAGATGCTCAAAATTTTTATTTGTCTTGTGACCGCTGCCAACGGGTAGGCAACATAGGAAGGAGGAATGAAATGCCCCTTAATCCTATTCTTGTGGTTGAAATTTTTTATGTTTGGGTCATTGATTTTTTAGGTCTTTTTCCTAAGTCCAATTCTTTCGAATATATTCTTCTTGTGGTTGATTGCGTGTCCAAGTGGGTTGAGGCTATCCCCACGAGGACATGTAACTCTCGTGTGGTTTTAAGGTTTGTGCAGCATAATATTTTGTGTAGGTTCTAATTTCCACGAGCCATCATAAGTGATGGGGGGAAGCATTTTTTAATAAGCTTTTTGAAAAGCTTATGAAAAATAATGGTAAAAATTGCTACCCTTATCACCCACAAACCTCGGGCCAAGCGAAGACAAGCAATTGAAAAATCAAGGGAATATTGGAGAAGATTGTGACGCCTTCGAGGAAGGATTGGGCGGAAAAGCTTAATGAAGCTTTGTGGGCTTGTAGGACCACCTTCAAAGGAGTGTTAAAGATGAGTCCCTATCGGTTGGTATATGGGAAGTCATGCCACTTGCCTGTGGAAGTCGAGCATCAAGCCTATTGGGTGATTAAGGAGGCGAACATTGATTTGAAAGATGCTTCGATCAAGAGGAAGCTCCAATTGGAAGAGTTGGATGAGCTTAGAAATGAAGCCAACGACAATGCAAAGATCTACAAAGAGAAGGTGAAGAAGATCCATGATCAAAGGATTGCCCATAAAGAATTCAAGCCTGGGATGAAGGCTTTGCTCTTCAACTCCTGAGTCAAGTTGTTCACGGGTAAGTTGAAGTCAAAGTGGAGTGGAACGTTGTTGGTGTCCAAGGTTTTTCCCTATGGTTCGGTGGAGATTCAAAGTGAAGAAACCAGAAATTCTTTCACGGTCAACGGTCAAAGGTTGAAGCCTTACATCGAGGGAGTCACTCTACCTCACATGGTGGAGTCGATTTCTATTTCCGACCCACCTTCTTCCTAGAACAAAAAGGTGTCGAGCTAAAGACGATAAACAAGCGCTTAGTGTGAGGCAACCCACCATTTCATATTCATAAACATTTTATCCTTTATATTCTTAGTTTTAGGATTGGGTTTGGTGAGTAAAAAGGTCTAATTTCTCTCTTTTCGTGTGTTGACAGGACGAGTAACCCAGTGCTCGCTGGGATGCCGCGGTCGCTAGCTCTGGGAGTAGATTCTCATCATAATCCAGGCCGAAGCCTCCAGCGGTCACTAGCAGGTAGTGATCGCTGGCCTGTCGAGATCGATCGCGGGACACCAACACTTGGTGGGAGCGACGACCACTTCAAGATTTTTCCAGGAACCAGACTCCAGTGGTCGATGCCTTTCATCGGTCGCTGGTTCGTTGTGCGCGGATGCTGGCTGTGCGCGAGCATTGAAGCTCACACGTTTCAAATATTAACAGCCTCAGGTACCCAGCGCTCACTGGGTACCACGCGGTCGCTGGCTGCCAATCAACAGTGGTCAAAATCAGGGTTTCACGGGATTTCCTTTTAAATCCCCAAACTTGTCTCAGCTGCATGACCCCTCACAAAACTTCAAACAGAACAACAACCCCATCCCCCACGTTCAAGCATGCCACTGCCATCCCACCACCCCAGTCAACACCGCCGGCCGCCACCCACCAATCAGCCGCCGCCGCCGCGCTGACTACCCTCCGGCCTTCAACCGTTTTTCTCAGTCAAGACACTTTCCCTCCTTCTCCATCCCCTACTACTCTATTTCAATGGGAAGAGAAAAGAGAGCACGTCCTTCCAAGGGCAAGGGCGAACCTTCACGAAAACGGATTCCGATGGGTGCGGAGCAAGGGGAAGAATATGACTTTTCTCATTTGTATAATTGCCCTTTCACCATCCATTGGGCAATTGAAGGTAATTACTACAACCTCATTCGAGATAAAGATATAAACCCTCACTGTATTTTGGATGATGACATATTGAAGTTGTTGGGTATGAAAAATGTTGTGGTAAGATATCTTAAAGTTTTGAAGTTGATTACTTGTTCTTCAATTAAATTTGAAGCTGATAGGCAACTATGCTTGGAATTTCTTGTTTCATTTTTAAAAATCAAGGATAGTATGGATGTTGAGTGTAGGTTGGGGGGGGGGGAGTTAGAATGACTATTAGAATGATGAGTGAAATTTTTGGGTTTGGTCGTTTTGGTTCTGCTACGGTCCGTGTGCCAGACGACTTTAATGTTAACAGTGGTTGGCTTGAATTGACTGGTTTTGACAATTGGAGCTCAAGTGGTATGTTCCCGGGTTTTATTAAAGACCCGGTGTTGTTTGTTTTGCACAAGTTCTTAGCCCACAATGTCTCGGGAAAGAAGGAGTCCAACAAGGTCAACAAGGATGAGGTATTTCTTTTGTGGGCGGCGAAGAACAATGTTGATATGTGCATAACGGGTTTCATTTTGAAGACTATTGAGGGTATCAAGAAACAGTCCACAACTCTCCCCGCCTTCGCTCAGATTGCGACTGGCCTTGCCCGACATTTAGAGGTTATTGCTGATGACACTTATATCACTTCATGTCCGAGCATTGTTATTACATCTGAATACTTGAAGAATGCTCATTACAATCAGAATGAGAGGGAGTGGATACCACATGGGGAGAGAGCTTGTGTGATCAAGCAGCGAGCTGTTTCTCGAGGTGATGGAGCGGGACCCTCCAGTTCCCCACATGCTCCTCTACCTCTGCAGCCATGGAGGAAGAAGCTGAGTACGAGAACTCTCCTTCGCCTACTCTGTATGCATATAATCCTCATTCGGGCAACCTCCATATTTCACAGCCTTCCAGGAGCAGTTCTCTACCTTTGCTCATGCCCAGAATGAGCAATGGACCATTTTGCACGCGAGCATAGCCGCTCAGGACAGAGTCTTAGGGAGCTTGGATATGAGGCTTTCTTCTCTAGAGTGTCAGTTTGCGAGTTGGACCGGTGTCCAACCCTCTTCCTCTTCATATCAGCATCAACAACAACATGATGATGTGTTGGAATATTTAGTTAAGGGGGAACTTAATTAATAAAGTTTATTTTGATGGTTTTGATAATACCAAAGTCCCTCTTACTAAAATATTCATGTTCTTATGGTCTTGTAAAAGAACTCTCCCTTAGATGAACACTTGTATATTTTCATGTATATAGAAAAAGCTCATCTGTTAGGGAGCTTAATTTTATCAAGTGTAATTTTACCAAGTCTCGTGAATTATCCAAGCAAAATATCGAAGCAATGTTTCTTGGAAGACAAGCGGAGGAGAATTTGTTTTAAGCGGATTATCTCCTAAAGTGGAGTTGACCGCTTGGCTTAATTAAAGATGTTAGCGGATTCCTCTTGCTTAATAGCGGAAGCAGGAAGATGATCTTTGTGACAAGCTGAGCGCATATCCCCTCCAAGCGACATTCTAAGCGGATATATCCGCTCAAGTCTTCGGCGGCGGTTTGCATCGCTCAAAGGTCACTTTCGGTGGAAGCACGTCTCAGTTCCAAGCGGTGGAATGTTTGTCAGATGGATGTGCAAAGCGGCCTTGTTTGCTTGACATTACTCAAGCGACCTCATCTTTGCTTGGAGCTTGCAAACCCTGCTCCAAACGTTCAAGCGTGAGATTTTTGTAGCGGCATGGCGTTAATTCTTAAAGATGACGTATCAAGCGATCGTTATCATGATTGTCCTAAGCAAAGTCAACGCAGCATCTTCCTCGCTCCACACTTCGCAAGCGCACGCTACGTTATCGCTTCCGCGCTCCTCCCTCATGCAAGCGAACCTATTCGCTCAAGCTTTCTTCAAGCTTCGTAAGCGACCTTCAACATCGCTTCTTCGAACTCAAGCGGAAACAGTCCGCTCCATTTGCTTCAAGCGGCTATCATATTCGCTCCCTTCTTCTCAAGCGGCATCATCGCTACATCAACCACGAGCGACTTCTAAGTCGCTATAAGCCGAGCGGATTCATCACTTCATCAAGCGGCCGCTCCACCCATTTCAAGCGACCGCTTCAAAGTCTTCAAGTGGTTCTCTCCTTCCCCTAGCAACTATATGTTCGCTCTGCAGCGGCGATCCTTCCTTCATGTACTTGAAGCGGTAGCGTGGACTCCCTTCCCTAAGCGGTAGCGTGGACTACCTATAAGCGTGGTCTCAAGCGGTAGCGTGGACTCCGCTCCTTGCTCCGCAAGCGACTTCTTCATCAAGTCTTCAAGCGGACTGTCTTCGCGCTCTCTCTCTCTGCTCCATGCATGAATAAATGGTGATCATGTGGACCTCTCTCCTAAAAAGAAGCTAGCCGGTGGAGTGATATCTTCAAGCGGTAGACTCCGCTAGAGCGGTGGATTGCGGCTGGAATTTTGCGGCACTTATGCTTCCAGTCGGTGACAAGATATAGCATTAGCTTGCTCCACTTTTGATGAAGAGCGGATAACGAGGAAGCGGTCGTGCAGAGCTATTATTCCTTTAGCGGTGGCTGTTCTTTTGAGGCTAACATGAATGGTGGAAGCATTAATGATGCCACTGCTTTCTCAAGCATTTGGCATAGCAGCGTATATTCGAAGCACATCATATGTACCAAGCGGATATGATAACAGTATTAGCTTAGCGAAAATTCTCTCAGGTAGCCTGCAGTGGAAGCGTGCTTTATTTGAGGCGGATATTTCAAAGTGAAGCTGAGCGGATACTTCCTCAAGAAGATTATTAAAAGCTGCAGACTGCATTAATTGCTTGGCAGAACTAGTGGGACAGGTGGAGACACAAGATTGGTCAACAATATTATTTGTCAACAAAGGACATGTCTGCCACC
>JAOWBJ010167754.1:0-11756 GCA_028566335.1 Monarda citriodora | reverse complement strand
TTTAGAAAGAAAATCCCTATGCTTCATAATGGTGGCTTGACAATATAAATGTTTGGGCATGTGTTCACTGAGTATTTTGTACTCAGCCCTGTGCGTGTTTTCCCTACGTGCAGATTGAGAGGAGCGACTCAGTCATGATGACCGAAGGGGCTAGATTCAGGAAGAAGAAACTCTTGGTGGCATATGTCTTCATACATATGTCTACGTTTTCCGCTGTTCCTTGATGTTTCCTTCAGTATTTTGTAGCCCGATGGGCAAGACTATTTCATACACTCGTACTCCCCCTTAAACTCATGGTCATTAATCGAAGCTTTTGGTTATTCTAAGTTATATTTTCCAGAATATCGATCCATTCCGCAAATCCCCCTTTCTTCCCCCGCTTCTTAATCCCCCCAGTAACGAGTCCCCGTGCTTACTATCCTTAGTTAAGTGCGGTCGTTACATCCCGTCCCTGTTCATGAACAATGGCCTTGATCCTCTCCTAAATTAGATTACACAACTAAATTAAATGTAATTAAAAAGTATGACGAAAAAATTTAAAATAAAACTCACATGCATCGAGCTTGCGATTGTGATCCGTGATATAAGTGCCGTCGAACCTCTTGTGGTTGTGGAGGAATAGGTCGTAGGTCAACTCACGGGCCGACCGTCCAGTCTGTTCGACCTGTTGAATCAAACAAAAAATAATATTTAAATAATTTAATAAATTAAAATGTGAAAAAAAATATGCTTATTCACGTACCATCGTCTGGGCGACGACACGTATCGACCTGGACCCTCCGGCATGCTTGCTCTTCCCAGTCCCGGGTCCATTGGGATCGGAGTTCCGGTTCCTCTGGTTGACCGCCGACTTGTTCCGGACAGCCTCCGAGTCCGAGTACTCTTGGATGCCGGCCCAGTACTCCTCACTCATGTACCCCGGCCTCTCCATCTGTTCGCCCGCACCTCGCTTCACCAACAACTGCTTCTTGACATCGCTGAGGCAGTCGGAGAATCTCTTATGGGCCTTCTTCTCCCACATCCGTCTGACCTCAGCTTCCATGTCGGGCTCCCAGCTGTAGCTCCTCTGAAAAAAAACAAGTTAGTAAAAATTCATCTACTTACCAAATATGAAATAAATAAAATTAAATTACCCGAAAATCTGCCCAATACAACTCCTTGACCGTAGGAGGACTCAGCTTCCAACTGTATCCTCTCGGGTTCGCTAGTCTCTTGAAACTCTTCGTGCAATTCTTCGAAATGTCCGGACACTCTAGCAGAACACTAAAAAGGATAGAAAAATAATTAAAAATCTATAATTATAAATTGGAAATTTAAATTATAAATTAAAATAATAATAAGTACCCGTCGAAATCTCTTTAAAACAAAAAACGACCGTCTTGTGACTTCGGCCAAGTCACAGCAACATCGACGGTCCTAGTGTTCCTGACCCTAGGCACGGGAGCAGATCCACTAGCACCGGCTGAAGTCAGGGTGTCACGAACCCGTGACAAATCATCCTGACTACCAAGAGGCAGAGTGAGCGGCCCGCGTCCGTCAGATGATGACGCGGCATCGCTCTGACTACCGGTAAAAGACCTAAACAATCATCTACGATATCCCGATCCTATTTAATAACATAACAAAAAATTAACAAATCCCTAATTAACAACATTAATCATTAATAACATAACAAAAAATTAACAAAAAAAACCTTAATTAATAAATCCTAATTAACAACATTAATCATTAACATATCAAACCCTAATTAATAAATCAGAAAATAACAAAAAATTAACAAAAAAATTGGGTGAGAAGAACTAACCTTGACTGTGCTCCATCTCTTATAGGCGGCGGCAGGCAAGTCTCCGGCGGCGGCGGCTCCGGGAGGGAGGGAGAGAGAAGAGAGAGTTAGAGAGAGAGATAGAGAGAGACAGAAAGAGGGAGGGAGAGACAGAGAGTGGGAGAGAGAGGGAGAACTTACCGGTGGCGGCGGCGGGAGTGGCAGCGGCGGTAGGACGACTGGAGAGAGAGACGACGGCGAGAGAGAGGAGAGCGAGAGAGAAAGCGCAGAAATGAATAGGGTTTCGATCGGCCGAGTATATATAGGGCGGTCACCGACGAACTCAGTCCGTCGGTGACCCCGCCACCCGGTGGTTACCGACGGGCAGGTCCGTCGGTAACCAAAAAGACGCGCATTTTCGACCGTTGGCGCGTCTTTTGATTTTTTGGTCACCGAAGGGCAGGTCCGTCGGTGACCACCCAACGCCGGTTGGGATCCAGCGGGCGTTAGCTCTGTCACGCAGATTCTCGTGGAATCGCGAGCCAGCCGGTGTTGGTTGGCCAACGGCCGTGGACTCCGATTTGCAGAAAATTTCGGATTTTGTGGTCACCGACGGACAATCCGTCGGTGACCAATTAATTATTATTTTTATTAATTAATTTAATATAATTACTTGTTTTTTTTTTTTGAAAAAAATCGTATTTAAATCATATTTAAATTGAATGTAAACGAAATTTCAGCAGCATAACCCCACTATCCTAACTACCAAGTGCTCGACTTTACCAGCTATGTTAACCATAATGGTTCTAATTGTCTAAGTCTACCCGGTACCCAATTTTAAACCAATAAGCAAAAAAATAAATAGCAAATTGACAACAACATTCACATTGGGAGACGGATGACGTAATCAATTTCTATCCGAGAGGGAGAAGATCCTTAAGAAATTGATTAAATCTATCCCACTTTGTTGCAACATTTATAACGTATAATTAACATACTAACATACTATTTAACCATTAATTAATACATATATATTAAAAAAAGGAAATTAAGAAATAGAACCGGAGTAGGAGGTGCCGGAGGCGGAGAAGGAGAGGGAGAACGCACCGACTGAAGAGGAGGGAGAGATTTTCGCCGGAAGAGAAGAGGAGAGGAGGGGAGAGGAGGAATTTTCGAATTTGGGGTAGGACAAAATTTGTTTCTGCATTCTGGTCTGGGGGGATTAAATCCCGCTGATCATCGACGACATCAGAGACGGACTGCCTGTCGGTGATAACCGACGGACGGTATCCGTCTTTGATCACCGACGACCGAAAAATTCGTCTGCGATCAGGGTGGTCACCGACGAATACGCGTCTGTCGGTGATCAGAGACGGATCGTCCGTCGGTGACGCCTTACGGGGGTGTAATCACCGACGGGATCCCGTCCGTCGGTGATCACCGTGGGCATTTTGAAAATTCTGACGGCGATCGGTTGGAAAAAAAATAGCCGACCTGTGTTTTCACCGACGACCCGTCCGTCGGCGATCAGAGACGGACGGTGTTCAACTGTGATTTTATACTTATTTTTGTATATTTTATACGATAATTTTATATTTTTTTTAAATGTTTTATCTCAGTTTAACATAAATTTCATTTGTTCTTTGATTTGGTAGTGTTTTGAATTGTTTTGTAGAAAGTGCCAAGGTTTAAAATGATTTCGGGATAAAATAACAAGAAACGAGTGAGCCATGTGGAAGGAGGGATTTTTCTATTATGGATGTAGGTGTACTACACTCACCACTCACATGGGATTATTTTAATAATATAAAAAATATTAATATAATATTATTATGTGAGAGGTGAGTGCACTACACCTACATGTATATAAGAATTTCCCGTGGAAGGAGTCCCGGTGCGGACGGAGGAGGGGTCAGAAGAAGAGAATTGGCGACTGCAAGTCCCGATTTTCTTGGAAAAGTAGGAAGTGTACGGACACGTGTCGGGCTCAGGAGGCGACGTGTGGAATGGAAAGTCAACAATTAATTAAGCTATGCATTAGGCGTGAGGTTCCATGGTGAAAAGGAAAGCTAGCGAATGGATATGCGACACATGGCACTCCACGATTGGTGTAGGGAAAGTAGTGGTTGATGGTTGCGTAGGATTTGACGGGAGAGACGTAAAGTAAAGCAGCTATACTTTTAATTAATTATAAATCTTTCTCCGGCCCAGTTATTTAATTAGGGTGTGTTTGGTAGTCTAGAAATAAATTGGTAGGAAATGGTAGGATTAGGAAATTATTTATTGGATAGGGTGGATTTCATGAGAATTTATTTCCGGTGGGACCCGCATTTCAGGTGTTTGGTAGCCCGGAAATGGATATCCCGGTTTCATCATGTTTTCATAACCTACGTTTGGTAGGCCGGAAATGACCATGTTTTGTGATTAAAAAAATCCAGAAATGACTACTTTGCCCTTGGAATTAAAAATTTTTGGCTTGAAACTTCACCTTTGAGCCCTTGTTTGCAGACGCGCGAAAGGAGAGCCAAGAACTGGAGGCGCAATTTCCAAGCCTGCGTATAAGGACGAATTCCGGCGACAAACGTGGTTTCGTACCGGCGGTGAAGGCATCTACTTCCTTATCCAGTCGAGATGAGTTCCCCCCAGCAAGGTTTGAGCCTCAAATGTTGTCTGCTACTGGCGTCCATTCTACCTTTGAAAGAAATATTAATATCACATTATGAAAAAAAAAAAATTAGTACAAATGCATCGTGACAAAAATAGAATAAACAATTAAAATAAGAAAGCTTAGCTCACAACGATATTTCATATAATTAAGAACATTAAGTTACATAGTTTGCGTAATTAAGAACAATGATGGAATAAAGTTTTAGAAATTCTTATACATATCTAATAGAAAAGCATCTAGCCACTAGGACACTCAACAAGCCTATTACATCACCCAACAAGACCAAAACAAGAGCCATGAAGATGAGCACAACATATTTCTCATGGTCATTGCATATACGACGATTTGTGGGAACCGGTGTTGGGGTATCCTTAGGTTGCACCACGGTGTAAGTCATGTCGGACTTGCACGAGCTCGTGTTATCATCTAGGGGCATTCTCCGATCCGTGGTCGATTTCCTTGAGGTGTAGTCATTATACTCGTCACACCATATAAAACTTTTGCTATGTTTTGCCTCAACTGGACACTTGTAATAATATCGTCCAACGTTTTGTGATTGTGGACCAGCACAACGCATTATCATCGTTCCCATATTACAAGCACATTGAGGCATACTATTATGTGGCATCATTAATATACAATCGTCGAAACGCCTGCAACAAGAGAAAATTGTTAACATACAACGGTACGGAGACCGTGTCAGTTGAAATTTAACGTGACCAAATTATCATCCTATATGGAACATCAAAAGAATTCAATGTAACATACAACATTAATGAAAGTAATAAACGAACCAAGCACATTATCCTAGTAAAAAAACTCAACCAAAATTGTACTAATATTGAATACAACAGAACATGTCTACAAACAATGAAAGCTCAATTTTGATGCCTTTGAGCCCACATTTCATTTGTGATAGCTTCTCGAAAGGCATTCCATTGGGCAGATGACTCCACCATGTCTATGTACTCAACGTCGTCTTGCGCTGCCTGATCTACGTTGAGGGCTGCATCGCCGTCTAACATGGCTTCTATTGGGTCGACATCCATTTGACTATGTATGTAATTATGCAACAAGAAACAAGCACCTATCAACTTCACTTGCATCTTTATTGGGTAAAAAGAAGCCGACCGAAGGATACCCCATCGCATTTTCATTACTCCAAATGCTCGTTCAATCATGTTTCGTGCTTTGGAGTGTCTCATATTGAAGAGTTCTTTGTGGTTTGCAGGCATCATGTTGTCCGGTCCTCACTCCTTGAGATGATAACGAATGTCACGATACGGAGTTAGAAATCCTTCACTATTTGCGTAGCCATTATCAGCCAAATAGTAATTTCCTACAAGCATAGATGGAGGTTTATGTGACAAAGTAGGGAAGTGTGAGATTGGTTGAGAAAAAAAAGTGAATACCCTTAGGCACTTTTAAGCCGTTGGCTCGATTGACAGCATCCCTCAACACTCTCGAGTCGGCAGCTGATCCTTCCCATCCGGGTAAAACGTATACGAAACGAAGATTCCGATCAACCACGGCCAATGTATTTGTACAAATTTATCCCTTTCGGCTACGGTATCTTAGCTTATCCACAGAAAGTACTCTTACGTCAATGTAAGTACCATCTATTGCCCCTAAGCAACCCTAAAAAAGATGATGTATATACGGAATGGCATTTCGTAAATGAGACACACAGATGATATATGTAGAAAATAAAAATAAGGGATGACGTAGAAATTATTGACCTTAAACCACTTCCAACGAACATCGGTGCAGTTATCCGGAACAGGTTCAGGCTTGACGAGAAGTATGTTATGTAGCATAATCACGGCTTTTAACACGGCATGCACGTACTTTGAGATAGTTTGGCCATATCTTTGATAGTCGAACCCAACAACCCGATTCTTTTTATGGTGGGATAGAATTCCTATGAAGGTAGCTACTTGTTCTTCCACCGTAACAAATTTTCCGTCATCTAGACCACCTAAATGGCGCATTAGGAAGACAAGTCTTCCAAACGCATTGCGATCCATTCTAAGATTAGAAATGCAATCTGCATTGCTTGTTCCTATGAGTCTATTAAGGTGATGAACTTGTTGGGGGATCTTGTCTATCATTGTGTAAGACCTACTTGATGATGGCTTCAACTTATATAAACTAAAGATGAGGATAATGAGGGATAGTGTCTCCAGTAGTTCGTCATCTTCCAAGCAATCCAATAAGAAATGCTTCATATAACTATCTCGTTGCCCAATGGACATTATTCCCGAATGTAGGTATTAGGTATCCACGTATCTATGAATAGGGACCGATAAAAGTATGAGGAAAAAATGAACATACATCTATTAGCATACATAACTAGTAACCGAAACAATACCAAAATATCTGATTAACTCGGCACAAACTATACCCCAAATAACAATCCATTGCAAGGTATTGAAACTAGTATTTATCGCATCGAATACGCAATGCAAATAATTAGTGTTGTGAATAAAGAAATCATCAAAACATCATATATACTTGACATGCAAATGAAGATGGTTCTGACATGTATATACGCATCTATCGAAGATTAGAAAGTAAAACTTTTATTAAAGGGTGATTATGCCTCTGATCCTAAAGCTTGGAACAAATAAACTTGGTTACTTAATATTGTACAGGTTACTATAAAACTGAAATTTTTTATAAGCAATATTATAAAACAGTGACGCAACTATTTGAAGCATTAAAGATAGAATAGAACATGAAACAAACGAGGAAATAACAACTAGTCTACTAACCCTAAAATTTAGCAGTGCCCACCCCAACAAATTATATGTAATTAATAAAAATCCGTTGGCTAACTGATCCAACTACATGTATTTGCCGCCACAACCATAACTGAAGAAAACTAGAAAAGGGCAAACATACGTAGGACATAAAGCAGGAACATAAATTAACCAATTTAACAAATGGATCATGTATTTGCAGCCACAAGAATAACAAAAAGCGCACAAAATTAATCAAAAATTTTAAAATGGGAAGGCATTTCAGTGAAAAAGCGCCATTAATGTTGTAGTGTAGAGCAATGAACAAGCAAAGATAAAGAAAAATCAGCAAAATACTAAAACCAGCAGCCATGCCAAGCATAGATATTTCCAAAGTCTGGAGAAGAAAAAGATGCCATAGCTGGAAGGAAAAATCAGGAAATGACAATCTGAACTCAAACAAAATAGGAGATAAAAATAGCTACAGAAAGGAGATCAAGGCAGGAAGGAAAATTCATGAAAAAAAAGGAAATCAAACGTGGTTTTCTTTTAATTCGTGATTTGAAGTCATTGAATCTGCAATTAAATTAAAAAAACCCTAACTTTCGGTACTAATCCAGAAGCAAACAATATCCATTTCAATGCATGAGCCACCAACTCAAATAATCAAAACAGGTCCGAATGGTTCACGAAACTTACCTTTGCCGGCCGTAATCCGTCGGGTTAGTCAGATCTAGAGAGAAAAAAAAACGGAAAAAATTAAAAACCCACCCTAATCGCAACTGATCTCCGACTATACCTGATACCCAGAAACCCATAAACCGCGACATACCTGATGGGAGCTTGCGAGCTTTGTCTCCTTCTTGCTTGCCCAGATGTGCAGTCGCGAATTTCGACAAAGAGGATAAGAAGACTCGTCGTCTTTGCGCGATATTTTTTATGAGAAGAGGCTGTCGTTTCATATTCTGGGGAGGGTAATTTGGGTATATTTAATAGTCATAAATTGGCCCAATGAAATAATTTCTTTGGGGGGTCCAAGAAATAATTACCTAGGATTGGGCAGGAAATGTAATCGGGCCGAGCCCATTTCCCGGGCCTGGCGGGAATCATTTCCGGGGTACCAAACATCCGAAATGATTTCATTTCCTGGTATATCCAGGCATATCCAACCCATTTCCGGTCTACCAAACACACCCTTGGTATGTAAAGTAATTTTTTCCATATTTATGTGATAATGGTTCAGCCTACTTTGAATGGGCTCGAGTTCAACTCTCATTGTCGGATGGTGCGTTCGATCGAATTGAACTCCGAAAAAAAAGGCTTGGTAATTTGAGGAAGTTAACACCGCCATCTGGACTAGAGGTGGCCAAAATAACTTACGTCAACTTGTACACGCATTCGTTTTGGAGTGGGTCCAGGCACATTCGATCGAGTTGAACCCCGAAAAAAACTAAAGCTTGGTAATTTGAGGAAGTTAATACCACCATCTAGACTAGAGGTGGCCAAAATAATCGTACGCCGACTCGTACATGTATTCGGAGGGTTTGTATTTACATCCGCACTCATCGGTTCGAGTTTGGAACCGTACCCATCGAAGACGGCGGTTCGGTTACGTGTACCAAAATGGATCCATAACACGCCGATTTATGTACCCGCCGCCCCGTGACCCTCCATTTCAATATGTATTTCATCTAAAAAAATATTTTTTATATCTTAGTTTTAATTATATATGCACTTTTTCATACTTTAGTATTTTTCCATTAGAATGACACTAAATATGTTTTAATGGTGATTTCCAACGATATAGTATTTGAAGGTTTAGTTTAGAATAAATAATATTTTTATATTGTAAATAATTATAGCTACAACTAATTGAATTTAAAATGAAATTTTAATATTAAAAATAATAATTATAAAACCGGTGGAACCGTCGGGTTTGTACCCATACCCGTACCCACACCGTCGTACTTGAAATCGTACTCGTACTCTCCTATACTGCGAGTAGGATATTGGTTCAATTTAGTGAATTTGTACCCACCCAATACGAGTACGGTTCCGTACTCGAACCCACATTTGGCCACCTCTACCACCATCCTCAATGGAAGACCCGCAACTTGGATATCTCATGTTTTTTTAGGTCCCACAGTTAGAGAGCTCCATCGAAACATCTATATGATGCTGAGGTTCTTTTATCGTGTTCTTTCTTAATTATTTTGATTGTAAACTTATTTTTTTTTTTACCAAATCAGTTGCATCAAGTCAGACATGTGCTCTTGAATCGTGTGAATCATAGTGTGTTGAATATACTCCCGAAACAATGAAGCTTGTTCTTCAAGCTTGTTTCGTTGGGGCCGTGTTGGAATATTGAGTTAAGGGGAAGGTATGTTCATCTTTGTTTTTGATTGGATCCCAAAAACCTTAGCATTATAAGTTGCTTGTTTGATAAACACTTGTACTCTTTATTGTATTAGAAAACTCACTTGTTATGGAGTTTTAATTTATGCCAATTGTAATTCCAGGACTGCCAAAGCGCCGAGCGATAAAGCGACTGACGCTCTCAGAAGAAAGAGCGATGAACAAAGTGACAGGATGCTCTAAATGATCAAGTGACTCGTTGATACCAAGCAATATGTGGTAAACACGTAGTTAAAGTCAACAAGTGATCAGAGAGAAGCTCAAAATCCTTTTCAATGACGTCTGCCTCAAGCATCAAAACGTCAAAGCGGGACCATGAAGACAGAGTGAAGTCATGTCAAGTAAAGCGATCGCTCGCTCAATCCAAAGAGACGGAGCTCTACTACCAACTTAGACGAAGTCATATTTGGTAGCTCTGATACTATCATGAAGACCAAGAAATCGTTGTCTCATCATTCAAAGAGAATTACTCTGGAATAAGCACTAATGCAAAGCGACCGCTCTGCAAAAGATAAAGTAATCACAGACTTGTAGACTAACTGATCGCCAGTCGAATTCAAAAATCTCATAGAAAGCGGTCGTTTGGTCTAAGTCAAAGTGATCTATTTCTATTAAAAAATACTTCATGCTCAGCACACGATAATACCTACAATGAAAACGCTCTTGAGGACTAAGAATGAGCAATAAGTTACTCGCCAATATTTGAATTCAAATTGCAATTTGAATATTTTGATAGGGTCGTATTTCTCCGTACATATCACTAAATACGATTCAGAAGTTAAAGGCCGCGTGGACGTACTGGATTGGACAACAAAAAAACATCAGAATAATTCTTCGGGGGTTGCCACGCTAAATCTCAAAACGCAAATCCTGGATATATATAGGATTTCCTTTTACGGAGATAAGACGGAGCTCTGACATCTCTGCAACCTACGATTATCTGTCCTCATCAGCTAAAAGAAGGGAAATAGAGATTCAAGCCACCCTAGCTCTCTAACTGATACTTAATCACCTCCATCTATAAATAGGGATGCTACTCAACTGCGCAACTGCTCGACTACCCAATACTCTATGCACTTAAACTTCATTCGCATGAACTTACGAGTCTCAAAACCATTCATATGTTATTGCAATCCTTTAAAGTTTGTTGAATCTTAGATTGGGAATACGTTTCTGATCTAAGTATTAGCAACAACCTAACCCTTCGTCTTAGTATTAGGAATACATTTACAATCTGAGAAGATAGAAACCTAACACACAGACTTGTTCTTCAAAGTTCAATGGTTTCTCTATTGTTAGAACTGTGTTTGCTCACCCCAAACATGCTTAGGTTGATTGTAACTTCACGAGAAAAGGTTAAAATCCAAACGTTAGTAGCTCGTGAACCTGTAATCGTCGAGGATCTAAGTAAGTATAAAACCAAGACAAACCTACCCGTGACGGTAGAAGAGTTTGTGAAGGAATGTGACCTTCAGATCTTACTAATTTATTCCTGCCCGTGACGGCAGAAGAGTTGGTCAAGAAGCGTGACCTCCTGATCCTTCTAGTATTCCTAACAATAACGGTAGAAGAGTATGTATGGGAGCGTGACCTCTTATACTTACTAGTGAATTTCCTATCTGTGACGGTAGAAAAAAAATGGTAGGAGCGTGACCTCCAAACCATTATTATAAAATTATTTGTGTTACTTAGTGCTTTATTTTCTTACTTTCATATACTTAATTTATTGCATAAGTACACACACTTCGCAAGATTTCATAAAACAAGTATAATTTAATGCTCACAAATTCTGTTGTGCTTAATCTCTGCATTACGATTGCTCTATAAGCCAGTTTTTAATGAGCATATGTTTAACCACTCTATTAAGTGAATTGTTTTGAGGATGAAATTGTTTTGAAATTTTTTAGAGAAGTCAATACTTATCACTCGCATGTATTTACCTCCCCTATATGTGAGAACTCGCTACGGGACTAACAAGTTGTCACCTTCTTCCCCTTTTGTTTTTTTATAAGATTAAAGGGGTGTTTGGCTGTGCTTATAAGCACTTTGAAAGTGCTTATAAGTTACTTAAGTGCTTATAAGCACTTACAAAATGTTTGGGTAAATAAGTTGATTAAGTGCTTATAAGTTGAAAAAATAAGCACTTAGTGCTTATAAGCACTCCAAAAAA
>JAOWBJ010167538.1:0-11759 GCA_028566335.1 Monarda citriodora | reverse complement strand
TCTGTGAGCAGTCGGCTAGTATTCAGGACTCCAATGTCCACTGAAATCTCATCGCCATTTTTATCAATGAATTATGGAGTGTTCGAGGTCGTGACTAGTAATTTAATTTCATGTTTTATGTAATATTATTTCGTCTTTTTATGTAATTCGATTTCGTGTTTTAGTAATTCAATAAAATAAAATATTTTTAATTTTGAGTTTATGAAATAAAAAAATTAAGTAAAAAATGAATAAAATAATAATAAAAGGGGATGAGAGTCCAGGAGGCTGTTGTGGCTCGTAATGTGGAAGGACGAAAGTCGCCAAAAATTGGAGGAGAGTCATGAGAAATCAGGATGGGGTTGGGGGCTTCTTATGGATGATGGGTCAACAATTTTGCTTTCATCATCTACTATCTCCTTTTCTCTTAAATTGACTTATTTATATTTGCCACACAAGTCAATGCAAATGGACTACAAAGATGATTAAGACTGTTTAAGAATAATGAGATAGGTTGATGTGATTGTAAATGTGGTATTATAAATGAATGGTTGAGTTGATGTGATTGTAAATTGAGTATTAGAGATGAGGAATTGATTGATGTGATATTAATTGTTTTATTTTTAGAAACAAGACTAATAAAAAAGACGAACTAAAGAGAAAAACATACCAATTTAAGAGAGATGTAAATAGTAATAAATAACGTTTTGTTTCTTTTACTCTCCAAAATTGAAAAGAAAATGTAAAATGACACTATTTATAGCATGAACCAATTTGAAAGCATGACAATATACAAAGAAAGTATTACTACCTCCATTTTATTAGTTTAGTCCTAGTTTAACTCGGCACGCAAATCAAGAAAAATGAGATATGTGGTTTTAATTAATTTTAAGAAGAGAGAGTTAATTATAGCCACATTTTTTTTTGTCATTTTAGAAAATGAGATTAATAAGTAAGATGAACCAAAGAAAAAAAACAGGACTAATGTAATGAAAGGGAGGTAGCATGATTTTTCTTATCACAATATCTTTGTTGAAATATATATAGTTTTTTTTGTTAAATATTGTAATATATTGTACTATCATCATCCCATATTATTGGATATCATTTCTATTTTAGCATGTTTCATTATATTGGGCACTTTTCTTAGAATGGAAATAAATTATGGTTACAATTCTCCTCTCTTCTTACAATTAATTATAATAGCATATCTCTACTTTCGTGATTTATGTGGAAAAAGGAAAAGTGTCCATTTACTTGTATTACTTTCTTGGTTTGGAGGTAGTATCTAATATAGTGGCTTATAGGCTATAGCAAATAATTTTGGTCAACAATAATTAATGATTGACATGTTGTAACCAAATATAACATGAGACAGACGAAAAAAGAAAGAACTCAAATACGATGAGATGGGGTAATTCTATCCACAACCCCCTTTACTCCTCGCAGCCCCTTTTTAAAAATTAAGTAAAAAATAATACTAAATTTACTAATTTAACCTTGTACAACCCCCAAACCCTATATCGCCCAAACATAAATTTTGCTGGAGGTTGGCGATTCATAAGTGATCTCCTCTGAATCAAGGGATAGTTTTTTGTTTGATGCTTGCTCTCATTTAACTAAAAGAAGGCCAAAACCAGAGGATTTTTCCCTCATCGTCTGTTATGATGCCTCCGAGTTTCAATGTCGTCGAATCCAAGGACGAATCCGAAGTGAGCAGCCAAGTCGCCTCCAACGCATCAATCCAAGAACTCTCCCATCTCTACTTTAATGAAGAAATTCGAAACACTTATTCATCCCTCGACGAGTCTGTGATGGCCCGGAAAGCACTAACACACGTAGAAGGGGTGAATACGTGTGTAGAGGATTTTATCCTCTTTTTCAAATTAATTAGTGAATTATGAAATCCCCTCTTTTGAGAAAATCACTCGAGCTAAGACTAAGCGACTTTTGCCGAGCCGATGAGTCCAAGCGGCAAAGATCGCTTCCTCAGAGCTTGAGCGTGCAGAATGTGGTGAGTGGTTAAGTGCTTTTAAGAAAACCTTTTGCTTTTAAAATAGTCTTTGTTTGCTTAAGTGTGTGTGTGTGTGTGAGATATGTAATAAGCAAAGCAGTAAAGACATAATTGAAATAAAGCAGTAAAGAGCGAACACAAGGATTTATAGTGCTTCGGAGCAGTTCTCCTACGTCCACTCTCTTCCAAACATGGAAGAAATTTCACTAACAAAGTTAGCTACCGGTTCTTCGATCCCCGGTAAGACAATTCGCTAAACAAGTTTAGTTACCGGTTCTTCGGTCCCCGGTAAGACAAGTCGCTATCGAAGATAGCTACCGGTTCTTCAGTCTCCGGTAAGATAAGTCGCTATCAAAGATAGCTACCGGTTCTTCGGCCCCTGGTAAGACAAGTTGCACAGATCTTGCGTCCTCTGGCTGAACGTGAGTGAATTTGGTCTCACTCGGGACAGTACAAGGTTTTGTTGAATCTCAACAAAGGATCTCTAACTATAAGATTATCCTTTTACAATGAGTGCAAAAGGAATGATAGGATAATCTTCTTCTTATGTATTCAAGTTAGATACAAGAATACTTAAGGTATGAGGATCTATGCATCTTAGAACTTAGATAGTTCTAAGGAACTTAACAAGACACAACTCCAATCTCTAAGAAGATATTTCTGAGTTTGAGCTAGAATTGGAAGATCAAATGCGAAGTGAGTGTTGTAGAATGATTTCTACATAGTAACAACTTGTTCGCGAGAGTTGAGTTATCTTCCTTGTCTTGAATCCTCTGTATTTATAGAATAGGTGGGCAAAATGGCCGTTAGAGAGAAGCCATATGTCCAACGTCTCCTTCCTCAAAAGGACTGTGTAGTCTGCGGATGAGAATGGGTTAGGTGCTGACTTTGTCCTTTTTCAGCGGTCAAGTCTGTACTAGGTTGTCCTTTGAAGATTTGCAATCTGAGCTGTAGAGCAGTTGGCCATCCACGCTTTGACACGTGTCCCTGTGACATTGATTTTCATTTAATGCGGCGCAGACATTCTTCGCTTCAAATGAAGTCGCTTCATTCCCTTGACGTGAACTTCTTGTCTTCAGTGCTTTTGTCAGAGCTTTTAAGAGCTTTTAATTCAGTTGGAACATTCTGAGCGAGAAGCTTTGTAAAGGCTTGAGCGATCTTGATAAGTCGCTTGGGAGACTTCAAGCGAACTAGATAAGTCGGTTGGCAGAGCTTAAGCGGTCTTTTGCTGTGACTCGCTTCTTGAGAGATCTTCGCTCGATTCTTGTTCCTTGCTTGTATGTTGCTCATGACAAGTCTTCTTGAAGTTGTTGCTTGAGAGATATCCGCTTGAGTTGATAAGTCGCTTTAAGCATTTGGAGCGGATAATCTTTACGTGGTCAACTTCGCTTCAGGTAATCCATTAGATCATCTTTGCATGAGAAGACTTTGCTTATGACTTCTCTATTGAGGTAGGAATCCTGGAATGGACTGCACTGGAATTCGCTTGGCCATCCTAGTCTCTTTCATCAATCTGTTTCGACTTCAGTCTTCGCTTGGTATAAAATACACTTGATAAAATTTGAAGTTTCCTAACAAATGAACTTCTCTATGATATTAAAATTTACAAGTGTCCTACCACTAAGGGGATTTAGGAAATTAAGAATATGAATAATTAGTAATGAGGCTTTGGTATAATCAAAACAATTAAGCCTTTTGTAAATTCCCCCTTAACTAAATATCCCAACAGTTTCTCAAGCGGAATTCTTCTCAAGTGGAAATCATCCAGAGGCCTTGACAAAGCGAAGAACCGGAACATCATTTTCTTCAAGCAATGTTCTTCAACCAAGCAAGACTGCTCGAGAATGAAAAGCAACCTCTATTCAATCAAATCCCAAGCGGTGTCCAGCGCGGAATGCAAATCCAGAAGATACGGACTTCATTTAAGGAAGTCGGAGTCTGATTGAAAGGTGGATACACGGGATTCGCCAACTGCTCTACAAGTCAACTGAAGATCAATTAAGGATTCAAAGTACATATTTGACTCTGCAGAATCACGACTAATCTGCAACTTACCTTGTAGAATGAGCATATATTGAAGAAGTACGAGGAAAGAGACGTTGAAGATGCGGCTCTTTCTAACGGCCACATCGGAATCGTCTCCTATAAATACTGCTGAAGATTTCAGAACTCAATAACTCAACCCCTGCGAACAAGCATACATTTGGCTAAAATTTTCTAATTGAAATTTACTTGTAGAATCTTACAACTCTCTTAAGAACTCAGAAAAATCTTTTAGAGTCTAGAGTTGTTAGTTGGGTTCCTTAGAACCCCAATTGTTCTAAGTAGCTGATTTTTCCTCTACCTTAGGTGTTCTTATTCGTTCTTGAACATCTGAAAAAGAAGATAACCCTATCTTATCCTTTGAACATCTTGCCAAAGGGTTATCTTCTAGTTAGAGAGTCGTTGTTCTCATACAACACAGTTGTATCAGTCCACAAGTGGGACCGAAGTCGCTTGCTATCTAACTAGAAGACTTAAGATCCGTGTACTGTCCAACAGGAGGACCGAAGATCCGTATACTGTCCACACAAAGGACAAAAGTTCTGTGAGTTAGTGATTTTCCTTCCAAGGTGGGAAGAAGAGTGGACGTAGGTGTTTGTCACAGAAGCACTATAAATCTCGCTTGTGTCATTTACTGCTATGCTTTTATATTCACTTTACCTTGCTTTTCGCTTTCTATTACATTGCATATTCATGCACACACACTTAAGCAAACCCGCGGTTTTTAATTAAGCAAGAGTTTTCTCATATTAACACTCGCTCACCAAATTTCCGCTCGCGTAAGGACTCTGCTCAAGCGAATAATTTACCTAGCGAGTTTGTGAAGTAGTCGCTAGGACTAAGTGCTTAACCGATTTTCAAACTACTAGAGGGGTTTTTCTAATACTGCTTTAAAAAGTGAAAAGAGGATAAAACCTCTTACACACGTATTCGCCTTCCTCTACGTGTGTTATTAATGCTACGGGCCAACGAGTGGTATCAGAGCATGAGTTCATTTGAACTACTGCTTTGCATATTGGTGCCGCTTTAAATCATTTTAAAGCGACACAGTTGTGTTCATTTGAACAGATCATTCGAGAAAACTTGCATAAACCTACACACAAGCATATTGCACTTTACTAATAGTTTCCCAAGATGAATTCATCAGGTTTATTGCCACAATTTACAATTGAGGGATACAACAAATGGAGCTTCCGTGTGGAATCACATCTATCATGTCTGCACGACCGCATGTGGGAAGTGATCACAGACTGTCCAATAAAGATTATGAAGTGCACTCTAACTGGTGAAGGAGACACTCAGGCCACATATGCAGAAAAGCCACGCCAGGAATTCACCGCTGCAGATTTCAAAGTCGACAATCTAGATAGAGTGGCCAGAAATATGATCCAGTCAATGGTCTTTGATGCACACCTCGCTCGAATAATGAAGTGCAAGATCGCTAAGGAAATGTGGGAAACTCTAGCGCTTCTCTCACATGGAACCGAGAAGAACAATGAGAACAAGTTATCTATTCTCATGAGAGAATTCGAGGCGCTAGTGATGAAGACGAACGAAAGCATAGAGGCTTTCGAAACCAGAATGTTGAATCTAGTCACCACTCTTGCCACTCTTAGCAAGGATCTTTCTCACAAGGAGATCAGCATCAAGGTTTGCTACGCGCTATCCGAAAAGTGGCAAACGATTAAGGAGAACTGCTTGTTCAACAAAGATCTTGGTGCTCTATCTCCAGAAGCCTTGATTTCAGACTTCAAAGCTATGGAGTTCCATCTCAACAAGAAGGTGCTCTAAGATTCAGAGGAATAAGAGAAGTCCAATCCGCTAGAGACGGGCCTATCATTCAAAGCCGTTGATGACAACTAAACGGATATCTCATGTGCCTTTACTCATGGTGACATAGCAGACATGTCGAAAGAAATGTTGAAGGAGTTTGCGCTCACGCTCGTCAGAGGATTCAATACGTCCAACGCTCGTGCTGCAACGTACAAGCCATTCTATAAGAAGCAGCAAGGACAACAAGGTCGCTTGCCAGCCAAAGGAAAGGTGGAGACCGGCACTCGAGGGTCTTCGAGAGTGAAGTATTTAGTAAAATGCTTCGAGTGTCATAAGGTGGGCCACTACAAGTCAGAATGCCCGTCGCTAGCAGAGATGGAGCGGGAGGAACTCAAACCCCACAAAAATATCTGCAAGGCTTACATAGCGGAAGAGACATCCATCCCTATTGAAGGAGTGAACCACGATGAAGACCAGTTCACAGACAATGATGCAGAAGCGAACCAGTTGTCGCTTGATATGGGAATGCTCGCTCTTGAAGAAGCTGAACCAGAATTCAACCTGATGGCCATGAGCGATACTGCCTCCGAAGCAGCTGACGAGCTAATCGCTTGCGAACTTAAAGACTCGTCAATTCCACTTGCACACGTGCATTGTGTAGCGGATATTCCTCAGGAAAATGAGGAAGATGTCGCTTCACAATATGATGACAATAAGTTGCTTAGTGATTATCTCAACTTAGTTGAGAATCATGAAGCGTTGAAGACGCTCTTACGTCGCTACATAAGTGACAATGCAAAGCTGACACAAGTGCTAGAATCGATAAAAGGGAAAACATAGTAAAGTTGTTTGTGAGCACAATGACTACATGGCTTTGCAAGCAAGTCAGAAGCAACTTGAGCGTAAACTCTCGGAGAGCATCTTGTAGAAAAACAAGCTAGCGAATCAGAACGCTAAGAACGTGGACAAACTTAGCGCTCTGAGAAACGAACTTGATGTTCTCCAAAAACGCTTGGAGATAGCTCAAGGGCATGAACAACAACTGCATTTCAAACTCAAATCTCTTTATGATGCATCTCAAGCAACTAAGAGAATTGAGCAATCTCTTTTGCCTTATGGCTCTAAGGAAGGGATTGGTTATGTAGCTGTTCCTATCCAACCCTCTACCTCTACCGGTCCGATTTTCGTGCCTGCTTCAAAAAGTATACTGGAAAAGCCCCCTGCTGCTCCAATATACGCCGGTAAAGGCAAAGAGAAGGAAGTTCCAAGCATCCCTCCTAAAATCTCTTTAAAATCTAAAGGGAGTGGTTTGCAAAAGAAAGTGAATATGGCCAATGACCTAGTGAGGCCTAAGCGGATTCCTTCAATATCCAAAGAGTACTTCGCTCACCGGGGAAGAAGGAACAACGCCTACAAGCGTATTCCAAAACGCGAATATTCACAACCGAAACTTCGGAGATAAGTGAACTTTGATAGAAAACGCATGTTTGCTATACTCCAGTCTCTTTCCATCCTCACTTTTGGCACTATGCCGAGGATGAAGCACCATGTACCTATTGCACCCAAAAGTACTTCCCCAATGGTGACTACGCTAGCCGTAGAAGGCCTAGTGACTTTCATTCCGGGAAAGTCGCTCGACCTAAGCGAACACAAAAGCACACTTGCACCTGTTGTTGTGAGACTCACTCTTACAACACAGCAAAGGTTTATAAGGCTCCGAAGCCTCAAGTGGTTTCACATTTGAAACCCGCTAAGGCCAAGGGCAAGAGTGCTAACCCCAAAAGACCCAAATTCATTTGGGTACTTAAAATTCGCTATTGAATTTTGCAGGGCAAACGGATGGTCCCAGCCACTAGATTGAAGGAACAAGAAAGAGCTATCTAGTACCTAGATAGCGGGTGCTAAAGACACATGACTGGTGTCAAATCCTTCCTACAGACATTGAAGATAAAGAGGGACCTCCAGTGACTTTTGGTTACAATACCAAAGGAATCACAATAGGCTACGGTACACTGCAACTGCGCAATGTGAAAATCGAAAGAGTTTCACTTGTCCAGGGGCTCAAATATAATCTACTTTCTATATCTTAAATTTGTGACAAGGGATACAATGTTCAATTTGTTGCTAACAAAGTTTTTATTAAGCATGGTTCAACAAAGCAGATAGCGCTGACTGGTACGCGACAAGGCAATATGTATGTAACAGAGTGGACATCAAGCGATAAAGAAACATGCTTGGTCGCTCGAATCGCACCTGAAAGGAGCTGGCTCTGGCATCGAAGATTAAGCCATCTCAACTTTCAATCAATCAATACAATCGCAAAAAAAAGACCTTGTTCGTGGAATCCCAAATGAAGTATTCGTGAAAGACCAAGTTTGTGGAGCATGCCAAAGCGGAAAGCAACCAAGAGCATCTTTCCCAAGCATTGAAGAAGGGTCTTCCAAGCGAATACTTGAACTGCTCCATATGGATCTTCACGGTCCGGTATCTCCTCGCTCTTTAAATGGAAGGAAATATACCTTAGTTTTAGTTGATGATTTTTCTCATTTCACTTGGGTAGTTTCATGTACAGCAAAAAGGAGACCTTGAAGTTACTACCGAAGCTGCTAAAGCAACTATCAGTGGAGAAATGCCACAACATAGTACTATTCGCTCGGATCGTGGCGCATAATTTCTAAATTCAGTGATTGATGATTATTGTGTGGAGCATGGAGTATAACAGCAAACCTCAGCTGCAAGAACTCCACAACAGAATAGAGTAGCAGAGCGGAGAAATAGAACTATCAAAGAAACCGCTCGAACAATACTAGCGGACGCTGAGTTGCCCAAGCACTTTTGGGCTGAAGCGGTGCATACAGCTTGCCACATCCAGAATAGAACAGCCATAAATGTCAGACATCAGAAGACTCCATATGAATTATGAATAGGGAGAATTCCTAACATTTCTTATTTTCATATTTTTTGTTGTCGGTGTTTTAATCATAACAACGGGAAAACACAATTGTGAACCTTTGACAGCAAAGCTGATTCGGGAATATTCTTAGGGTATTCTCTGACCAGCAAAGCTTATACAGTATACAATTGTCAAACCCTAGTTGTGGAGGAAACACCTCATGATGTGTTTGATGAATCTACTTTCAAGACTGTGCAGGACATAGGTACACATTGTAGCGACATAGAGCTTCCATCAGATCGCTTGAACAATCTTTAAGCGGATTCCGAAAGTCGCTTGAGCGGTCCAGAAATTTGCTCGAAATCCAAGGACGTTCCTGTTCCCGCTATCCCTGAAGAGAATGAAGAAACTGAGTAGGATCCTAGTCATCTACCTGAGGTTGAAGAGTGCCCAACCTCTCCAGATGATCCTTCGACCTCACAAAATGTTAACGGTGAGGGAGCCTCAGCTCAAGAGCCAATCAGTGGCACTGAAGAAAAAGCAAGAGATGATGAAGCAAATGCTGAACTCCCACCGAAAAGATTATGGCTTCGAAACCACGACCCGTCACAAATTATTGGTGATCCTAATACAAGAGTAAAGACGCGTGGTACTCTCAATCATGGTGAAAGATGCCTCTTCAGTTGCTTTCTCTCATCCATAGAGCCAACAAAAGTAGAAGAAGCGCTTGCTGACCCCAATTGGATTGATCATATGCAAACGGAACTGAACAAGTTCAAGAGGAATGATATATGTGAGCTAGTTGATCGTCCCAAGCATCAAAATGTGATTGACCTGAAGTGGGTATTCAGGAACAAGATGGATGAAAATCACATTGTGGTTCGCAACAAAGCATGGTGCGTTGCAAAGGGATATTGTCAATAAGAGGGAATCGACTATGAAGAGACTTTCTCTCTAGTAGCACGTATTGAAGCGATGAGGCTATTCCTAGACTTCACAGCGTGCAAGGGCTTTATTGTATATCAAATGGATGTGAACAGTGTTTTTTTGAATGGAGTGCTGAAGGAAGAAGTGTACGTAGATCAGCCACCCGGTTTTGAAGTGGGTGACAAAGTGTATCGGCTGAAGAAAGCGCTATATGGATTGAAGCAAGCTCCTCGAGCTTGGTATGATACACTCTCTACATTTCTAATCGAAAGCGGATTCAAGAAGGGAAGCATTGACCGAACGCTATTCACGATCAACAATGGAGATGATACATTATGGGTGCAAATCTATGTGGACGACATTATTTTTGGATCTCCAAATCCAACACTTGGAGACAAATTCGCTGCACTCATGAAGCAGAAGTACGAGATGTGTATCATGGGCAAGATGTCGTGCTTCTCAAGGCTACAAGTCAAGCAAACCAATGAAGGGATTTTCATCAATCAAGCGAAGTATACAAGAGAAATGATCGCTAGATTCGGAGTCGAGAAGGATCGGATAGTGAGTGTCCCTATGAGCCCAAGCTGGTAAATTCACTCCGACCCAGATAGAAAAGCGGTGAATCCCACCGAGTATCGAGCCCTAATAGGATTACTCCTATACCTCACTACCAGCCGTCCAGACATAGCTTTTGCAGTAGGTGTATGTGCACGCTTTCAAAGTGATCCTAGACAATATCATCTCGAGGCCACTAGAACAATCCTAAAATATTTGAAAGTGACCATCAATGTAGGTCTCTGATATCCTCGTGAATATGGATTGGAGCTTAGCGGATATTCAGACCCTGACTTTGGAACATGCAAAATCAACAGAAAATCAACGACAGGAACGTGCCAGTTCCTAGGGAACAAACTTGTCTCTTGGTTCTCAAAGAAGCAGACAAGTGTAGCAACGTCGACCACAGAAGCGGAATACATGGCCGCTGGAAGTTGTTGCTCACAAGTGCTTTGGCTCAAGCATCAACTTATGGATTACAATATAGAAGCCAAAGAGATCCCAATCTACTGTGACAGCACAAGTGCAATCTCGATGACCATCAAACCTATACTGCATTCAAGATGCAAACACATCGAGATCAGACATCACTTCATAAGAGATCACGTGGAGAAGAAGGATGTCAAACTTGTCAAATTCCACACCGACATACATGGTGCGTATATCCTCAGAAAACCGCTTGCACAAGATCGCTTCAACATGTTATGTGTTGAATTGGGTTTTCTAGACACTGAAGAGGATAAGGTGGATCAAGGAGTATAAGCTGAATGGTCGCTCTGTAGATCCTGAAAAAGCGGGTCGCTCTCAAAATTCATGAAAAATCTCTTGACCTAAGCGAGTCAACAAAATGTCCGTAAAGGATAAATTTATCGCTTTAAATGTATTAAGTATTTTTCCTAAAGCAGAAATTCATTTTATCGCTTTTATTAGAAAGTTGCTCGAGCTGATCATAAAATCGCTTTAATTAAAATAGCTCGAGAGTCTGTCTAAATATCACTTCAGGAAAAATTGCTCGTGACTGTGCGTATTAGAATATCGTTGGTGAAAAGTCGCTCAAGTAAAATAATTATTTCAGATTCTATAAATCTCACGCATTAAATGCACTGAAAAATTGCACTTTTGCAGGATGCTTTTATCTGCACTGCCTGCACCCTCTGAGATATCCTTGTCCGTCCGATTTTCTCGGACAAATCCCCACTGTAGATTTGAACTTATCCAAATCTTGTCTATTAGGAAATTGCATCTATGCCGCAGAATATATACAGTCTTTCTATAAATCAACGACCTAGATTAAGTGGAGTCAAACCTTATATTGTAACAGCCCAAGTTTTAGAATCCTCCTTGTAACAGTTTAACAGATTTCTTTTGAGATAATTAAGAAAATGGATTAAGGTTTGGCTATGATCAATTGTGTGAACCTATGTGTGTCCTTATGTGCATTATGTGATCTTATGTGCCCTAACATATGTGTACTAACTCACCTTGTTCAATATGATGCTTGGATGCATGGATGTTACAAATGAATGATATGGTTTAGCTAGATAAGTGTTATAAAGTGACTGAGCTTGTCACTTG
>JAOWBJ010167323.1:0-11771 GCA_028566335.1 Monarda citriodora | reverse complement strand
AAACATTTATGTCCACAAAAATTCAAATTAAAATCATACAAAATTGTTGTATTTTGTTTTTCTAATGGAAAACAAAACGCAATAATAATTTGTGCATATTTAACTTTTTTTATTTTTTTTTTGTCCAGCTACAAGTTCAAGAAGCAGTGTGGTAAAACATGGAAATAATCAACTCATAGAAAAAATGTTTGAAGGTATTTATTATTTTTAATTTCATATGTTCGTATTTTGTACTACCTACATCTCATTCAAATGGCAAATGGACATGTTTTCCTTTTCGGTCCGTCCCATTCAAATGGACCTATTTCCTAAAATGGTAAGAAATTTGTGGCCACAATTCATTCCTCTTCCTTAGAATTAACTACAACCACATATTTCTACTTTATATCCATTACATTGGTTTGTGTATAAATATTAAATCAAGCCATTTAAATGAGATGGAGGTAGTAGAGGATATCACACGATTAAATAATAAAAAATTGGTTGCTTAATGTGTTACTCGCGAGTTTTGATGCTTATAACGAATGGAAACTTAGTGAAGTTTGTCTTTTGTGATTTAGCTTGTGGGTTTGTTTAGATTTTTTTTCAATAAATAAATTACATGACAAATTTTTTATTTTATTTTAAATAAGTGCAGATCCATGTTTAAAAATGAATTGAGAACTTTTATTGCAGATATATGAAAAAATTTAAAGAAAAATATTTTGTGGAGGGGGAGAGTATTGTGTTTGGTGGTTGCATTTAGAGGTGGAGCCACATCGGAGGTGAAATAGGTTATGAATCGAACTAGTCATTTTCAATATTTGATTTTTTTGAACATTGTGGTATACTAGTATAAACGATGTTAGATAGTTTGTTTCTTATATTAAAATTGAAATGGTTAAACTATGGTTAAACTTGTGTGTAAGCCTAGGAGGAGGAAAAAAAAAAGTTATGTCTCCACGGCTAGTTGCATTGCCCTAAAATGTAATACTGTAGTAGTAATTTCTAATTGTCTTCTACTGTTCAATCGTTGTCTTTTTTTAAATATGGATTGAAATTTTAGACTTGATGGAGCTCGTGGAAAGATAAAAAAGAATTAGCAGGCTCAATGTGTCAGGATTATCAGCTCTACTGGTTGAAGGGCTAATTAAAAGCAAATCTAGTCAGTATCGGTCAATTATGTGATAAGGGGATGGATGTGAAATTTGAGGTACAGAGAAGTGTGATATCACAAAATGGAAAGAATGTTATAGTGGCATAAAGATCTTCTGACAATTGTTACACAGTGGAACATGTCACTCAGTCTGTCACAATCCTTGTGAAACGTGGCACCATAAGCTTGGACACACTCATTACAGAAATATTCAGAAGTTGATTAATGCAAATGTCATCAGAGGTCTTCAATCCCTGAAGTTAAATAATGAGAAGGTGTGTGGACCATGTCACATATCCAAGCAACCTAAAGGATCACACAAGAGAGTAAAGAAGATTACCACAAATCGAGTTCTTGAGCTACTCCATATTGATCTTATGGGTCAAGTACAGACTGGGAGTATTGGAGGAAAGAAGTACATCATGGGAGTAGTAGATGATTTCTCCATATACACATGGGTGGATTTCTTGAGAGAAAAATCTGATGTCTAGCTTTGAAGTGTTTCGAGTACTTTGCTTACGAATGGAGGTAGAACAAGGTCTCAAATTCAAAGCCATTCGAAGTGACAATGGACGAGAGTCCAAAGGTTCACACTTTGAGGAATTCTGCAACGAAAGAGAAGTAATGCATAAATTTTCAACCTTGATAACTCTACAACAAAATGGAGTAGTTGAGCGGAAGAACAGAACATTAAAGGAGATTGCCAAAACAATGATGAAGGCCAAAGATGTGTCACTTAGGTTCTGGGTAGAGGCTTTCAATACTGCATGCCACATGTGTAATAGAGTGTACTTGCGACCTAAAACTCAAGTCACACCCTATGAGATTTGGAGAGGCAGAAAACATACAGTGAAGCACCTACATATCTTTGTCTGCAACGATCGGGAGTATCGCGGAAAATTTGATGACAATGCAACTGAAGGAATCTTCATGGGTTACTCCAGAAACAACAAGGCTTATCGGGTCTACAACAAGAAGACTGACATCATCGTCGAATCAGTCAACGTCGTCTTTGATGACACTCCTCAATTCACTCCTGATGATGACCTAACTGTGACACCACCTGCCAAACCAATCCCAAAAGTACATGAAGAACATATTGATGAAGAAGAAAACACTATGATCCTCCTATAGCTCCTACCTCCACTCCAAAACCAAAATCCTATGTTTTAAGCTCAAAGAATCACTCAGAAAATGATATCATTGGGGATCCCACCATTGGAATTTCAAACACTAAAAGTCAACCTAGACTTCAAGAAGCTCACTTCATACGTAGCCAACCTTTGCTTCGTATCTCAAGTGAACCAAAGAATTTTGATGAAGCTTTTAAAGATAAGCGATGGATTGCGGCCATGCAAGAAGAACTACTTGAGTTTGAAAGATGTGGTGTTTGGTATCTCACCTCTGTCCCTCAAGGTGCTAATGTTATTGGAACTAAGTGGATATTCCGCAAAAAGACTGATGAATCAGGAAACATTGTTCGAAATAAAGCAAGGTTGGTTGCACAGGGATACTCGCAAGAGGAGAGAATTGACTACAGGAGAGACGTTCGCCCTAGTCACAAGGCCTAAATCCGTACGATTCCTAATGGGTATGGCCTACAGCATGGGTTTCCAACTATTTCATATGGATGTCAAATCTGTATTTCTGAATGGAAATCTAGAATAAGAAGTCTATATCAAACAACCAAAAGGCTTAAAGGATCCGACCAAGGCTAATCAAGTCTATCGATTTAGGAAAGCTCTTTATGGTTTGAAACACGCTCCATGCGCATGGTACAACACTCTCTCTGAGTATCTCATATCTCAAGGCTATGATCGTGGAAATGCACACAAGACCTTATTTGTCAAGAGACGCGATGGAAAGATAGATTTGGTTCAAGTTTATATGGATGACATTGTGTTTGGATATGTCTCCAAAAACCTAGTAAATGAATTTGTGAAAATAATGTCAGGCAAGTTCAACATGAGTATGTTCGGTGAATTGAAATTCTTCCTAGGATTACAAGTAACACAACATGAGGAGGGAGACTTCGTTACTCAAAGCAAGTAGGCAGAGGAGATTGTTAAAAATTTTGGGCTCACTAGCTCAAAAGTAAGAAGAACTCCTATGAGTACGTCCACAAAACATACCAGTGAAGGAGGAGGATCTTTGGTGGATCAATCTTTGTATATGAGTATGATTGGAAGTCTACTGTATCTTATTGCAAGTAGACCAGACATTGCCTACATCGTCGGAGTTTGTTCTAGGTTTCAATCTGATCCCAAGGAGAGTCACTTGTCTGTGGTGAAAAATATAATCAAATATGTGAAAGGGACAAGCAAGCTGGGTCTATAGTTTGCAAAATGAAGCTCTATGAATCTGATTGGATACAGTGATGCTGACAGGGAATCCAAACGATACAAAGAGTACAACTGGAGGATGTTTTTATCTCGGAGACAATCTGGTGTCATGGCACACAAAGAAGTAGAACAATGTGGCCTTATCTTCTACTGAAGCTGAATATATTGCAGCAGGAAGTGCATGCACCCAACTCATTTGGATGGCTAAGATGTTGAATGATTATGGAGTGAAGACCTCAAAGTTCAAGATCTATTGTGATAACAAATGAGCGATTGACCTATCCAAGAAACCATTCAGTCATTCCAAAGCAAAACACATTGCTATCACACACCACTTTATAAAAGATCTGGTTGAAGAGGGATCTATTATTCTGGAACACATCTCCACCACCACTCAGCTGTCAGATATATTCACCAAGACACTTGACAACATCATATTTGAGTATATAAGAGGTGCACTTGGCTTGTACACACACTAAGTCTCCATGAAGATGAAAATAATGGTTCCAAGAGCTGAATGTGTTTAATTATTTGGAACCATGCTCTAGCTGGAAGAAGAAGAACTCAAAGCTGATGAAGACAAATACTGGAGAGATAGAAGGGTATTGAAGAAAGAAGTTAGATCTTGGGTGGAACTAACTGTGGAACTTCGGATTGAAGCTAAAAAAGAAATTTTTAATGATGGCTCTGAAGAGGAACTACCTGAGCAACATGGATCCAGAGCAGAAAATTAATAAGATCGAGAATGTGTCCTACGTGGAAAGGAGCAAGCTGAAGGAATGAAAAGGTTTCCCATTAACAAGGCTGATGTGGCAGGAGAAGGTTCAAAATAAAAATTCACATTCCCCATGAAGTTGTAGAGTTGCAGAGAAAAGGAAACTTCCACAAAACCTTAAGTCACTTCCCTAACTGTCATTCTCGATTTCAAAATTTTGTCTTCGCCCTCTCTATTGCTCTGTGTGTGTTTTCGAAGTTCTTGCAAAAACTCCCAACAACAACAATGATGTCAAGAAGCAACAGTCAAGGCTCTATGGCAGATGACTTTCAAGATATACCAGTCTGCCGGGGAATTCCATCGCGAAGTCAAGGAGGCGAGAATCGTGGATACTTCCACATCTAATGACTCGGATGGGTATCCTATAAAGTCGGATTCGAGAATATCTTTCTTGGCCAAATCTTTCGCGACTGCGCGCGCGAAAGCATCAAAAAAGCAGAAGAAAAGAGGTGCATGTTGGAAGAAAACTTATGGCAGCGCTATGAAAGGAGCGAGTGTTCCTGAGAAGGAGATTCCGGAGGCGATTGCCGTCTTCCCTAAAGCAGAGGGCCCCTCTCGTCCAGAGATGAAAAACCCCCGATGAAAGGCGTGATTCATACTCCGAAAGGGAAAACCCACAAATTCAAGAAGACGTGTCAGAAGAATGTCTATCGAAAGACTGCACCGAGAATGACTCGAGGAAGACAAGCTGAGTTTGAAGCTGCACCGAAGAGGACGAAGAAGAAAAGAAAAGTTGATGTGTTAGTCACTGAGGAGAATGAGGAATCGGTTAAGGGGTCCCAACCCAAGAAGCCGAAGAAGGCAGCTGAACCAAAACCCAAGGCGACTCTAGCAAAAAATAAGGAAGAAAATGTTGATCACAAAGCTACAAAGACAAAAGTGCAGACGGTAAAGCCCAAACCCCCACTAACAAAGAAAAATGCGAAGAAGGTGCACACTCTCGTCTTAATAATTCTGAAGATGATGAAAGTGGTGTTGGAAATTATTCCAATAAAGGCTCAGGTAATCAAACTCCACCTTCTCAACGAATAAGTTCTTATACTCCCCAGATTATGAGTGATTATCATGCACGTTTTTGGATAGTAAATAGGGGAAAAATATGATTGTGGAGTTTCCAGTCAATCAAGATGTATTAGTTGAATGTGGTCTGTTGGATAATATTGTTCATGTTGGGTTAGAACAGACTGTGCTGCCTGTTAGGAGGTTTGTTGCTGATTTGGTCTGTGAATTTTATTCAAACTTAAGCAAGGATATGTTTGAGGGGGATTCCTTAAATTTGTATAAGGCTTTTGTGAGGGGAGTACTTTTGAATTCCCCCTTGTTGTGATAGACAACTTCTTGGGGAGGACCCCAAATATTGAAGAAGATGTAGAAGTTGATTTTAACTTGATTGGGAGCAAGTTAACTGGTGGAAAATTTGATGTCTGGCACTCGAGGGGCAAGTTTTCATGCTCTGAATTATCTATGAAGTATGCAGTGTTTCATAAAATCTTGCTGAGGAATTAGTATCCTGGAGGGCACAAAACAACAGTGGGGAAAAGTATGAGATTGGTGCTTTGTCAAATTGGGGGAGAAGAGGCCTCTGAATTTCGGAAGGCTGGTGCTGAACATGCTCAAGGAACATGCTGAGAAGTCTCCTTGCAAGAAGCCAATTATTTTCTCAAGCCTTATCACAGCTATCATAGCTCAAGGCCTGGATGTGATCACCTAGAGGATACATACTCAAAAGTGCCCAAGAATCTGATCCTAAACTCCAAGTTGTTTGATGATGCAAGTCATGTGAATGACCTGCCTAAGGAAATTGGTGGAAAGAGGAAGAAACTGCCTCAGAGTCTGGTGGCAGATTCTGTTCCAGTTGCAGCCAAGATGGCTCTTATGTATGTCCAAATTCTTATTCAACTTCAGAAGAAATATGATCTCTTGTCCAAAGTGATAAAAGATAACACAATCAAATGTGCCGAAATTGAAGAATTGCTACGTTCATTGAGGAAGAATTCAGGTGCAGAAGATGGAGCAGGGCCATCTGGTGTGAAGGATATGGAAGGTCAGGAGCAAGATGCGCTAGACTCAGAGCAAGATGAAGAAGATACATCTAATAAGGATACTGAGAAGACTGCTGATGCAGACATGACCCCGGAGTCATAATGAAGTTTCGCATTTTTTATGTCAAACAAGGGGGTAAATAAGTTGCTTTTGCTGTCTTGCTACCGAGGATGAAAATTTTATGCTTTTATTTGGTGGTTTGTACTATGAGCTAAATGATCTGTTTAAATGCAGTGTTTTTATTTTTTGAGAGTTTAAAAATTCAGGGGGGAAACAAACACGTAAGACGGTACCATTGGTGGAAGAAGTTTTGGTGGTCTTTTTGCCAAAACAAATGAAGAACTAAATTTTCGTTATTCAGTTTGTTTTAGTTTAATTGAAATTTAACTTGCTAATCATTCATTTGTGCGCTCCTTATCAACTTAAATTGTATATGATTTCTTAAAGCAAGGGGGAGCAGCTTGAGGTGTTTAACTTCATAAATGCCAAAGTGGGAATTTGTGAGTGTATGCGATATACACTTGATTTGTGTTGCCAGATTTATGATGAAATGAAGAATGAAGTGAAGAACTAAGGAGTCCGCTTCTGATCTGGTGATTGTTTCAAGTTTGGTGCTACCTCAAGAGAAACTTGCTCAAGTACTGACAACTGGCGGGAATGACAGCTGGACGTGCGTCTTCGAAGATTTCTTTCCTTGCGAGTCTGTTTTCTTGCTGCGTGCCGATTCAAAAGGAATTTAAGATAGAGAAGGAAACAACGAGTTCTGATAAGGATCATCCTTAACAAGGAAACTGTTAGAAATTTTAGAAGGAAAAGACTTCTTATTCGAAAAGGAACTTGCCTTCTTATTCGAATAGGAAACAATTAATTTTCCTATAAATATGGTCTCCAGGTTATCGTTAATCTATCGAGCAAAAAGAATTTATGTGAAGAAGCCTTAGATATACGCGAGAGTTTGTGTGAGATTAAACACGGGTGTGTGAGATTTTGTAATCGAGTAGTTATAAACTCGAGTGGGAAAAAGTTTGACAAGTTGCTGACTTGAAAGCCTGGGTCGCCAACTTCTGTGTCCTTCTAGATCTAATTGTTGTGTTGGTTTTACAGTTTCTTCTACTTTAGTCATCGGTAGTTTGAGTTGAACAATTTCAATGTCGCTTAACGTCTTCAACTCCACCAACTGCTCGTCCACCGTGATGGTCTCTGACACGTTCCTCGCATTTGTTCGTTGGACCTCAAGTTTGGCCCACGACTTGAGCCATCGATGAACGCAAGCAGGGCCCTTGATCAGTTAGGCTCGGCAACTTGAGCATGATCTCTTGGAACTCTCTCGCGTACTTTTTGATCGTCCTTGAGTGTGTGAGTTGCTTCAATCTTGACCGAGCTTCGAACTCCATGTTCTCCGGATAGTTTTGACGCTTGAACTCCACCTTGAAGTCCTCCCACGTTTCCATCTGACACGTGCCTCGTGCTATGTCCGCCTCCCGACGCCTCCACCATAGTAATGCCACATCCACTAGGTAGCTAGGCACCGTTTGTACCTTGAGGGCGTCTTCCCTCATATTGGCAGCCGCAAAGTATCGCTCCATGCTCCATAGGAAGTCGTCTACCTCCGAGCATTCCAAGAACCTTCAAAGGACGTTGGCTTAGGGACGTCGATCCTGGGAGGTATCGCACCTCCATGATCCCTATTAGCCATGGCCCGCTCAAACAGGGCCGCCTCCCTTCCATGGCCTCTAGCCGAGCCATAATGCATGCAAGTGCATCCCGCACTTCGTCCCGAACCGGCTCACGCTGCTCCTCTTGCATGTTCTGGTTCATCTCGTTGAGGATCCCCGCCAATTGATCCTCGAGCGCCTCGTTCAATTCTTCAATCGCCTTGACCTTCTCCACTATGTCTTTGAGTTGTTTGATGTGCTCGTCCACGATCCCCTCGACCCGAGCCACTCGAATCTCCATGGTAGCACTTTCCTCGGACTAGTCTCATTTGTGGCACCTCTCAGTGATGATGGACACGTTAGACTCTCTGTTCATTTCTCCCACGAACTCACTAACCCTTCTTGATTGCGGAAGCAACACGGTCTCACTAGCGTAGCTCTGATACCACATTTCACGGACCAAAACTTGTGTCGCACAAAATTTCCTCGACACTAGCTAGGCAACCTTCCCACAAGCTTGGCTAAGAACACAAGAAGGCAAAGAAGAGTGTGAGAGAATGCTTGGGAACTCTTATTGCTTGTGAACTTGAGTGTGTATAAATGAATGACCAAAAGCCTATTTATACAAGTGAGGGAGGCATTCTAGAACATTCCCATGTTATAGAGAATTATATGCTACTCTACACCACTCTACCCTTTCCCACAATATTATACAATATACAAGAGTCTTCCATAATATTTCGCCAAGTGCCAGATTCATCATGTAAATTCCGGACTATAACAGGAAGCCTCCACATCTCGGGCGTGCTACGTGGTGGGACGTCACAATATGCCCATGAAACAAACAAGGTGATGGGATTCTGGCCGAGATACTCGAGTAATTAATTTAGGCAAAAAATCATGTGCAGTCGTCCAAACCGTAACACCCCTTAGTTGATTGGTTTCCCAACCAAATAAGTGATACCACAAGCTTCGGTATCACAAGTATCATCTTTTTTTAAAAAAAAAACATTTTCTAATCAAATATTTTCCTTAATAACCATAGTAACAATATTTACATACAAATCATTATCTCAAAAGTACATACAAAAACTATATTTCATATAGTTTACTACGCAGCAAAATTTAAAGTAAGTAATTTACAAAACCCCAAACATGCCACAATTATATGATCTAAATATATATACCAAAAAAACGGGTGGCTAGTGACCATCGAGGACGCAGTAGCAGCAGCAAAGAGGGTGTCTGAATCAAAACTAGTCTGCAAGAAAAACATGGGTAAACATGCATGAGCTTTGACAAGCTCAGTAGCATTATCTTTATATTAGTGATCAAAGCAAAGGCGGAGCCATAAAATCGGAGCCGAATACGAAGCCCGAAAAAAACTAAAATTCGGATTGAATAATATTAATTAATGAAGAAGCCTTTTTTAGCCGTCCACACCGTAAGAACTACTGGATGGGAGTGTGTAATAAGGAATAAATCCCTTATCGTGATAATATCGGAGGAGAGGTTAACCAGTGCCTCGTGCCACGAGGTCGACGGCGGGTTAGGGCGGATGACGGTTGCGATAGCTGCGAGTTATTCTAGCGTCTCTTGCAAGATGTGCGTTGATGTTAGAGAAGAGAGGGTGAATGGTGGCTGCTTGCCTTTTCTTAATAATTCATTCACCAAATAAAATAAAATGACAATAGTCCTATTTATACTAAAACCTAGATTGGTTAGACCTAATTCTAAACCGGGAAAGATCCAATAAGAAAACCTGATTGAAGCTTATATTTCGCTCGACTCGATACAATATTTTCTAATAAATAATCATTAAATAAACCAAGGGTAATTATGGGCTATTGGGGATATACAAGTATCAACTCCCCCACGGTTGAAAAACACGTTGTCCTCAAGGTGGAAGCCTATAATCTTCAACCGAACGAGTCCTTCTTCTTTTATTGATTTCTGGGCCGGTTGCAGGCTATGGGCGGGGCGAGGGTGGTTTGGAAGAAGTTTGGAAGAGATGGTCCAACCATGTGAAGAAGAATGGAAAAAATCTTGTGGGTGTCTTCCATTAACTTTTTCTTGCCCTTGATAGCAAAAACAGTGACTCCACAAGCAGAGAATCACACACCGCCACCACCCTTCTTCCCCTTGGAAATATCAGTAAAGATTTCACGTGAAACATTGGGATGCAGATCTTGGGCGGCGGCAGCGGCGGTGGTGAGAACCAATAATTACACCTTTGAATTTGCTGCAATTATGCAGCTGTGCGGATATGGTTCGAGAGCTTCTAGCGCCAGTTAAGAAGAATTAAATCCATTATCGTGATAATTACGGAAGAGATGTTAACCGGCGCCTCGTCCCATGAGGTCGGCGGCGGGTTAGGATGGACGACGGCTGCGATATGCGTGAGTTATTCCGTCGTCTCTCACAGAGATCGGCAGTGATGTTAGAGAAGAGAGGGTGAATGGCGGCTACTTGCCTTTTCTCAATAATTCATTCACCAAATAAAATAGAATAACAATAGTCCTATTTATACTAAAACCTAGATTGGTTCGACCTAATCCTAAATCGGGAAAGAATCAATAAGAAAACACGATTGGAGCATATAATTCGCTCAACTCAATACAATATTTCCTAATAAATAATCATTAAATAAATCAAGTATAATTATAGGCTATTGGGATACACAGTAAAACCTATATATAGTAATATTGACGGGACTAGAAGAAATTATTACTTTTAGGCAGGTATTTCAATGTAGAGTTTTACATATAAAAATATTTTTTTTAAAAAAAATTAATTAATTAAATATTAAATCACATGTACATGTATCTAATCAATATATGTTTGATTAATTAGACAATACATTCACTTTGTTAATACATATATGCAAAAATACAATGTATGAATGTAGAAAGTCTTAAATTTTATTTTTTATATGAACATAAATACATGATCAATACAAGTACATTTTTCACAAAATTACTCATTGCTGTATTTTTTTACTCCAAGCAAATGGCACCAGATAAAAGAACTCAAATCAGTAATCAAAAATTACCCACATAATTGAGTAATCAAATTAAGGAGTTTCACTACAGTAACCATATGGATATGGATATCTTCCTCAATCATCCATGTGAACAACCACTCATATTTTGAACGATGAAGAAATCGTCGCAACAATTAGGCAAGAAGCGGAGGGAGATGATCCAGAAGATGATAGTGTAGAAATACAAAAGGTTTCATGTCAATAAGCTTTAAGTATGCTTGATAAGTTGCAATCATTTTGGCTTTAACAAGATGGTGTACATATACATGAATTATTAAGTACATGCAAAATGAAGGATGTAGTGACAACTCATAAAATTAAAATATTGTCACAATCATCCATAGATAAGTATTTTAGGTCATCTTTAATTTTGTGTAATAATATTTTATATATATATATATATATATATATATATATATTGTAATTTATCATTATATGGATGTTTAAATCCTTAAGGCGGGATCAGAAGAAAAAAAAAGTTTTATTACAATGTAAAGATTATTCCTAAATATAATTGGTCCCGAATCAAGACTATATTTTTTTTTATTATTATAAAAAGATTATTCCTTTATAAAATATTATTGTAAGAGGTTTTACTATACACGTATCAATGCGCCTCTTTAATTTAAGGCAACACATTACACGTGGTAATAGTCATATCACCATCATAGGTTATGGCTACGATAATAATAGTCGTCTAAGTTACAAATATATATAAGAATACAATCGCGTAGGGTGCAACACAGAAAGAAAGATCGTTATCCTAAGGCAACATAGA